>JAOWBW010000235.1:1806508-1939592 GCA_026119855.1 Campanula takesimana
AATTATTGCTAAAAAGTTCATTCAAACAATTACTTTAAAAAGTGAGAATATCATTCACAGAAGAAGTAATTACGAATATTACAGAATAATGTAGTTTCTATATTTCAGCACATTTTTATACTTGGCATCATAAATATTGCTAATTCAGTTGTTCATTGTTTACAATATTACCCACTACAAATCTATGGCAACTCGTTAAGATTTTGCCATTATTGACACCAAATTCAGCTTCTCTCTTGCCCCGCCGCCCGCCTTCATCTAAAATGGAGTTTCATTTATAACAAGAAAAATATGATGGTATCTAGAGAAGCTCCCACTCCGACTCTGAAAAATCCTTAAAAGAGTTTGAGTTCATTACAAGAGTGGGGGTCTCAGTTTCAGCTCTTTCTAGGTTTGATTTGACATGCTCAGCTGCTAGTTGCTCATACTCTTGCTCCCGTCCCGACTTCAGCTTCAAAGAAAAAGCTTTTCGGATCTTTTTCTGCAAGAAAATATCATGCACACATTTTACATAGAAAGCGCGCGCGCGTGTGTGTTATGTCCGTGGCCGGGGAGAGACAAAGAGAGAGAGAGAGAGAGAGATCACCTTGTATGACTTATTTTTCCTTTGGCTGCTGGTGGACTCAAAATCAACATTTTCTCCAACCACCAATACACAAGTTTCCTCCAATTTTGACATGGGATCCTCACCGTTCATTTTCATCCTTAGATCCTGAGTTTCATCATTTTCAATTTTACCCACATTACCATCACCTGAAGTCCAATTAAAAATTCACCAGCTTCAGCATAAATTGGCTTGACCAAAAACAAATATAAAGACAAATAAGAACTAATCATCAAGTCATCAAAGTAAGCAGCAGCCTCAAGAATGTTAAACACTTGGATTTATAGATGAAATCAGATAAAGATGAAAAGCATCCACCGCTCGTTCTGCCAAAGGGTTTATATGCAAAGCCATTAAAAACTGAGCCAGGTAAAAAAAAAAAAAAAAAAACCATTAAGAAAAACAGCAAAATTATCCCTACTAATATGACATTCGCGACTTCAAAAATGCATGCGGACTCTTTAAAGCAATCAGTTTCATACTTCTCTTTGAACCTAAAATAATTATGTTAATGATTTTTAGAATTTTGCGTAAACTCAACTCAGACTTCGTACCAATTAATTTGGCAACGGCATTTTTCCTCTACTTTGCTCAGTAAAAAGGAATATCCAACAATATGACCTCAATCATCTAAATACTTCACAATTATTGTTGTCCATGTCAGTTTAGGTTTCCCTACGGTAACAAAGTCTTTTTTTTTTTTTTTTTTTTGGGGTATGGTCAACCTATTTGGTGGATATTGCTACATCAGACTTCATAATTACAGCACTCCCTGACCTTAAGCCATCAAACAAATTCTTTATTGGATAAGACCATCTAACCAATTTGAAGAGCCCACGCCAGATGGACCGGGCTCAGAAGCTAGACCGGATGCTAGCGAACCGGAGTCGTCCAAACACCTGTTCGGTATCAGCAAGTTCAGACAACCTCGTCTCCTCCGCGGCGACGTCGAGATCACTCAGACATTACGAGCCGGCACGAGCTCTCACATTAACTCCCAAACCTCCGGGGTCCGCCATCTCGGCGAGCCCGGGGCCTCCTCGGCTCGGAATAAAGGGCATTAAGGGCATGGTCAGAGCCATCCTATCTCATTAAATGCCCCATGGACTTCCTTGTCCACCTACCATGCACGGCGCCGAATGTGTCCCGTCACGACATCCCTTGGTCAGAGCCTGTCAAGTCCGAAATGCCGACCTATCGCAGGGCGACGCATGGCCAAGTTGGTAAAGTCTACTCCTAGACCAGCGGTCGGACCGTTGGGTAAAAGCGGGCGTATATAAGCCTTTTTCTCTACCTCTCTCTCAGGTATGATCAACCCCTGTACACACACTAAAACACACAGAGAACTCCAAACTTCTCTCTCAAGGCATTCCACGCCTAATTCTTAGACTCCCCAGAGAATCTTACTCTTACGCCCGAGGGTCTAAGCTGGGATCAAACACGCCTTGACCTTGACGGTTTCATTGTCTTTGTTGTGTTAACAGGTGAACCAGAGATAAAAAGACAGATATCCATCCCATAGATTGACCCCGATTTTCGTGGCGTCATCAGTGGTTCCATTGCCGGGAAACGATTTACTATCTTTAGTAATCTTTTTCGCGAGAAAATAGTATCTCTTGATACCGTTAAACACTAATCAGTTCTTCACGAACACAAAAAAACAACTTTTCATCACAAAACACAAAATGGCTGGAAATGGAAAAAAGCCAACTCAAGAGCATGAAATAGTGACCCCTTCAGCCAACAGGCCTAAGGCCGCGTCTAAGGGCGGTCAATTCATGACCGTCTGGGAAATAGGAGTGGGTTTTCGAAAAGCCCAACTCGAAAAAGAAGAGAATCAGATCTGAGAACACAGATCACTGCCTCTAAAGGCGCAAAAGCACCACCACCCGCGACAAACCAGAGGAAGCTCATGTTAGCCGCCCTCCAGGAACAGTCGCGTCTGGTGGCCCAACAGTTAAGTATTAACGCTCAAACCATTAAACTGTTGGAAGAGGAAAGCAGGGCCAAAAAGGCTGGAAAGTCCTACGTGGACAAGCCAGGCCCTAGCAAATTCCAGAGCAAAAATGTCGAGGACATCTCTGACGATGACGACGACGAGTACTATGATCAGGAAGAGGAGGAGGAATCACTAGGTGAGCCTGAAGGTGAGGGAGAATCCCAGCCAAGAAAGAATCCCCCCTCCTCAAAAAATAAAAATCATAGAACTCCCACCAAATCCAACGTTGGAGGAATCACCCGAGCGACCCAAAGCGGCAGGACCGCGGGAACTCAGGGAATAACCCTCGCTATGGAGAAAATGATCAAGGAACTGTGGAAAGAGCAAAAAGGGAGTCCGAAAAAATCCGCATCGGCCCTAGATGCCTTCACTGACGGAATCAAGAACTCGCACATTACCAATCGCCGCCTCCCCTCCCTGGATTCATATTCCGGGGCCACTAGTGCGAAGAGCCATGTGGGACGGTTTGAGGTCCAGATGTCCCTATTTACAGAGTCTGAAGCCATCAAGTGCAAGGCACTGGCCTCGACCTTTCAAGGAAAAGCCTTATCCTGGCCCATAATCAAGGCTTAATCACGAGCTATGACATGTTGAGAAGCAATTTCCTCAATTCGTTTGCCGGGGCCGGAGTAAGAGCGAGGCCGAAAGAGGATTTGATACGTATCCGACAGCAAACCCAGGAGAGCACTGCATCCTATATCACCCGCTTCCAAAAGATGACAGAACAAATAGTCGATCTGGAAAGGAGGGATATAGAGTTATGTTTCATGGGAGGTTTGACTTGCCAAGCCCTCAAAACGGAATTCTCACTTCGCAAACCAAGCGGAGTTGAAGAGATGTATGAGAGAGCTATGGCAGTGGCGGGCTCAGAAGAGCCGTATGCGCCCGAGGTAGCCCGGAAACCCGTGAAAGAACGAATAGAGCCTAAGGCAGAGCCTGAAACGAGCTCGCGGCTTGGAAGAAACCGCACTCGTCGAACTGACGCGTTCAAAGACAACTTCACTGCCTTTACAGCGCCGAGAGAGGTGGTGATGAGATCGGTGGAATTGCCGGCCCCGCCTCCGCTGAATAAACCTGCATGGCAGCGTGACCCGAACCAGTACTGTACGTTCCATAGCGACCACGGGAACTCCACGGAAAACTGCATGAACCTGAAAAGGGCATTGCAAGGTCAGGTCGACCAGGGAAAGTTGAAAGAGTGGGTAGCGAGGACAAAGAATACTGGGGGCAACAAAGGTCCAGGAAAAAGGACCGCCGAGCCCGAGCCCGAGGGAGATAACAGACGACTCCGCATTGACTTTATCGGGATCGAGCCGGCTAGTAACGCCCAGTTGGAAACTCAGATCAGGAGGCTGGAAAGGATATACTTAATTCCTCCAATTCCTCAGGAAGAGGAAGAAGTAATATCTTTCAAACGGTCCGAGCTCGCCACAACCTTGTTTCACTCCACTCAACCACTCACCATCGACATCGCCGTTGGGGCGTGCCGACATCGGAAGGGTCCTAATAGATACCGGTGCATCGAGGGACATCCTCTATTATCATTGCTTAAAAAAGATGGGCATGGAACAGGCAAAGCTGGCCCCCTATGCAGGCCTGCGGAAGGTTTTACCAACCACACCGTCAAAGTCATGGGAATGATTGAATTCGAAGTGACTATCGGAGAGAAGGAATTCTCCAAAACCGCCAAAGTAAATTTCATGGTGATAGATCTAAAGTCACAATTCAACGCCATCTTAGGAATGACGGCCCAGGCTGCCTTGGGATTGTAGCGTCCATCCCCCATCAGAAAGTGAAATTCAGCACCCCTGCCGGAGTGGCCTGTATCAAGAATAAGCCGGAGGATCTACTGAGTGGAATCCTTAAAAGGAAAAGAGCAGAGGCGGCAGCAACCAACTCGGTGAAGCCAAAACTCAATGAAACCGCGATAGTAGTTGCTCCCGAGGTCAGCACCAAAGAAACGATGCACATCGGCACCATCTCTTTCCACTCCTCCCGAGCCGAAGTGAGAAAAAGCAGAAGGCAGAAGAGGAACAAGCCGAAAATCGAGCTCGTCCTCGAATCCCTAATCGACCGTGAGACCCCGGACATACTGCCAAACGATGAACTGGAAGAAGTCATCATCAATCCGGAATACCCCGAGCAAATGATCAAAGTGGGTCTGGAAATTGACCCCCAAGAAAGAAAGCTGATCATAGAGGTCCTTCGCAATAATTTAGATGTTTTCGCGTGGAAAGTATAAGACATGGAAGGAATTAGCGAGGAGGTAATTGTGCATAAACTTAACGACAGTGATGCCTTCACTCCAATTCGGCAAAAACCTCGCTATTTCGCCACGGATAGGAAGGCAGCCATAAAAGAAGAAGTGGAGCGGTTGGTCAAAGCAGGAATTATCGAAGAGATCTTGTATCCTAAGTGGCTATCGAACGTCGTCATGGTCGCTAAAGCCAGCGGAAAGCTTCGAATGTGCGTCGACTTTACCGATGTAAATAAAGCGTGTCCAAAAGACTGCTACCCTCTACCTCGCATAGATCAGTTGGTAGACTCAATAGCGGGGCATCGGATTTTGAGTTTCATAGACGCGTATTCAGGCTACCACCAGATCATGATGGTGCCGGAAGATTACGCTTCAACCTGCTTCTACGCTGCTGACAAAACCTATTGCTATCTAATGATGCCTTTCGGACTCAAGAATGCGGGCGCAATGTATTCAAGAATGATCGCCATTGTCTTCAAAGATCAGTTGGGAAGAAACATCGAAGCTTATATAGACGACATGGTGATCAAGACAAAAGAGAGCTCCCACGAGGTCGACCTCAAAGAGACCTTTGAAAACTTGCGCCGCAATCAAATGAAGCTGAATCCGAGCAAGTGTGCTTTCAGAGTCCGAGCGGGGAAGTTCCTGGGGTTTATGGTTAATCAAAGAGGCATTGAGGCCAATCCGGAGAAGATTCAGGCCCTCGTCAATATGACTCCGCCCCGATCCATCAAGAATGTACAACAACTGAACGGGAGGATCACAGCTTTGGGTCGCTTCATTTCAAGATCCGCGGAGAAATGCCTGCCATCTTTAAAATTTTGAAAGGGGATAAAGGCTTTGAATGGGCCCCAGAATGTGACGTGGCCTTCGACAAGGTAAAGAAATACTTAGGCCAGCCACCACTTTTGAGCAGCCCGAAATTAGGAGAGGAGCTTTTTCTTTATTTAGCCGCTACTGATCTGGCAGTAGCTGCTGTTCTTGTAAGGGAGGAATATAACTCCCAAAAACCAGTTTATTATGTATCAAAGGCCTTGTCCGCCGTAGAAGGACGTTATCTTAATGTTGAAAAGTTACCATACGCCTTGCTTGTTGCAGCTCGAAAATTACGAGCTTACTTTTCTGCTCATCCCATAACTGTGCTCACAGACTCACCGTTGAGAAGGGTTTTACATAAGCCTGAATCCTCAGGAAGACTTATGACTTGGGCAATTGAACTTACGGAGTTCCAAATAACGTACGCCCCGAGACGAGCAATCAAAGCACAGGCCTTAGTCGACTTCATCGCAGAAACTTCATTCCGGCTCGAAGAAGCCCAGCTCGACAAAGAAAAGGGAAAAGCCAAAGAGGCGGACTCAACAAATAATAAAGCGTCCAGCTCGCACTCGAGCAGGCCAGGCCAGTGCTGGATCCTATACGTTGATGGGTCAGCTAGCAAAACAGTTAGTGGGGCAGGAATACTGCTGATTTCCCCGGAGCAAGATCGGTTCAAAAGAGAGTTAAGGTTCAAATTTGAGGCCTCAAACAATCAAGCAGAATATGAGGCATTGATAGGAGGGATAGAGTTGGCCAGTGACATGAACATACCCAATATAATCATAAACAGCGATTCTCAGCTGGTGGTTTATCAGGTCAAAGGGGAATATGAGACTTATACACCCGTTTTAGCCCAGTATAGAAACATGGTGAGAACTCTCCTTCAAAACTTTGAATACTACGAGCTGAATCAGATCTGCCGAGAAGAGAATTCCGAGGCGGACTGGCTGTCCAGGATAACTGAAAGCGAGATCGCCGAGCTCGACATCAATTGCTCGCTCGAGTTCGTCGAATGGCCGGCCATTTCACGCGTCGCAATCCGACCCATCGACGAAGTGGAAAAGGATTGGGTTGATGAGATCCAGGAATACATCGAGGCAGGGACAACACCTAACAACCCCGACCGGGCTCATATCACTCCTAAAATAGCAGCGAGGTACACAGTGATGGATGGAATTTTGTACAGAAGGTCCTTCACCAAACCTTTATTAAGATGTGTCCATGGCCGTCTGACCACCAACTTAATGTACGAGGTCCATGAAGGGATCTGTGGAGGCCACCCCGGAGCTCGCACTCTATCAGATAAAATCTTAGCCCATGGGTATTACTGGCCCACAATGAGGAAAGATGCCGAGGAGTATGTAAGAAAGTGTGACAAGTGCCAACGCTTCGCCGACATCCCTCGATTACCGGCCACTGAGCAGACAGTTCTTGTCCCAACATGGCCATAGGATAAATGGGGAATCGACTTGATTGGGCCCTTTCCTAGAGCCCGGAATGGAATGACCCACGTCGTGGTCGCCGTGGACTATTTTACAAGATGGCCCGAAGCAAAGCCATTGGCCAGTTTAACGGAAGAGAATGTGATCAACTTCGTTCATGACTAACATCTAGTGCCGATATGGACTCCCCCGGGTAATTATATCAGATCATGGAACTCAATTCCAGACAAGGTTCACAGCTGAGTGCCAGCGACTTCGAATAGAGCATGCTAAGTCATCAGTCGCCCGACCTGAAGGAAATGGACAAGCTGAGGCAGCAAACAAACTTATCATGGTGGCCCTCAAGAAAAACCTGGAAGGACGAGGTGGAAATGGCTGGACGAGCTCAACACCGCGCTATGGGTAGTTCGAACCACCCGTCGAAACTCAACCGGAGAAACCCCGTTCTCTCTTGTGTACGGATCCGAAGCTATGGCACCCGTCGAAGTCGGACTGCCTTCCATACGAGTAACTTACTTCGACGAAGCGAGTAATGAAGCATCAAGAAGAAGAGATCTAGATTACTTGGAAGAGCGAAGGTTAGAATCCCGAGCAAAAATGGAGAATTACAAAAAGAAGGCAAAACTCCACCATGACAAAAGAGTCCACAAAAGAAGTTTCGAGGTCGGAGATTGGGTCTTAAGGAAGGCCGAGGTCACAGGCAAAGAGCCCGGATTCAATAAGTTAAGGCCGAACTGGGTAGGACCTTTTCAGATCGCCAGAATAATCAAAGAAGGCACTTATCGCCTCCGAGATAAAGACGGGAAAGACATCAAGAATGCTTGCACAGTGACCATCTCAAGAAGTACTATAATTAATGTAAAAGTTTTGTAATAGAAGTACTAAATAGAAAGTTATGAAATAAGCTTACGAGCGGAAGTTTCATGGCAAAAGATGTAATGAACATACTAGTTTTTATATATGCATCCTAGTGCCTGTGTCTACAGGCATATTTAAAAGGCGACCCCACAAACCAAAAAGAAAACCTAAGAGCCTAGTTCAAGAAGAGCCCACTGACTCCTCGTCATCCGCATCATTGCCTCCTTCATCACCTCCGTCGTATTCAGACTCGTAACCAAATTCTTCTCCACCCCTCTCGGCATCCTCACCGCCTCCGCCGGCGCCGTCCTCATTACCACCGCCGGATTCACCCCCGGATTCATCAGGATTGTCGCTATCATCTTTTGATCCGCCACTCTTGGAGCTCTCTTCGTCGAAGGGGCGTCATCCGATTCGGAAAGAACTTTGGGAGACTTTTCCCCATTGCTGTCGGTAGGGGAATCGTCGACAGGTTTTGAAGGCTCAGATGAAGCAGAAGAGTTGGTGGAATCACTGCCGCCCGCTGATTTTTTGCTACCAGGACCCTGATTCGAGTCCGAGGTATCATAGTCTGAGGGAAAGAATCCAAGACAATCCTTTTGGGGGGCCATGCCTAAGACGAAGAAAGACGGTAAGAGGAGAAAGGAAGAGGTTTAAGTTCAGGAAAAATGCACAAGCTCAACGTTTAAATAACCAGTCAAAGTGAAAGTGAAAGATAGAGAAGGCATGCTTCCCTTTTATAGTCAAAAGATTAAGTAATGGAAGGTGAAAAGCCATTAAGTCGAAAAGACTAGCATTTATGAGGGGAAAGATGAAGAGACCTGCATTCAATAAGGCTCAGCTTACGAGGGCGACAAAGAGTGAGTAAGCCCTGCCGCGGTCACTTCAGGCCATAAATACCTCCTGACGGTGGCGTGCAATTAATGAGCATGTCTTAAAAAAACAAAAAAAAAAAAAAAAAAAAAACTGAGGCTGTGGAATGGTGGCCTCGGCGACCTCGGCGGTCTCAACCCCGCCTCGAAAAAGCCGCAAAGGACGAAGCCAACTTTAAAATAGCAAAGGCAAAGTCAAAAGCATTTAAAGCATCAACTGGATAACAACGTAACAGAAGATAGCCCAAGTCCAAGGGGCGGAAGAGCTTGTTCGACAAATCATTACAAAGATCCAAGCAAAAGAAAAAAGTTGGAAATTGTTTGAAAGTTGTCCACCAAAAGACTAGCCTATTACAAGACGAATACTCAGGACGCAGCCTGGTTTGAATTATCAGGATCAACAGCAGCGGCGGGGTCAGACTCAGTCACAGCAGAAACCGGAGCGGGCACGACCTCCTCCGTAGCGACCGCAGCCTCGACCTCGTTCACCGCGACTTCGCGAACTACTCCCTCCTCGGCTACAGCCCTGGCCACCTCGAAATCTGGTGGGCTCACCTCAACGACGGGGGTACTAAGGGCTAGATCGGATGTCTCCCCCAAATGCATCTCAGCAGCTAATCGTTGGCGCCGAGGGTCATCCTGCAAGATAAGGTCCAAAATCGGTTGAAGGGGCAATGTCTCACCATCCATGAAGCGCAGTTCTTGCAGTCTCGCCATTAAACTCTGATAGGTGACCTCGGCAACCTGAGGAGGCACCCATACTTCTCCCCGTTCCGCAGCACTGTGAACTTGAACAGCTAAATCTTCATCATCAAAAGGAACCAAGGCATGGCCATCCCGGCACTGAGGATCCGCAACAAGAGGAGCCCCATACCGTATCAAGTCATAGGAAGTAAAGCCACCCTGATGAGCGATGGTGCGAGCATATTGCTGGTTGGAAAGCTCATACTGGCAGATGGAGGCGTCGGTGACCAGCCCGTCAAATTCATCAGAAGCCAGGAATCTGGTTTTGAAAGCCTGCTCAATCCGCATCTTCTCCTCCTCGGTAGCCCCCCTCGGTAGGGCCTCCAGCTCGCTGATCCTAGCTTTTGACCCCTCCAGTTCGGCATTCTTTAAAGCCAACTCGGAGTTTGCTGAGGCCAATTGCTCGGTAAGTTTGTGCAGTTCAGCAGTCATCTGGCAGACTTCGGACAAGGCTTTTCTCTTTCATCCACATCGGAGGCCAACCGTCTGCCGTGTTTATTTGCCTCTTTGGTTTTCTCGAGGAGGGTTTTCTCGGCTTTCTTCAGCTCTTTGCCCATGGCGTCGTTGATCTTCTTCAAATCGTCCCGTTGGGAGATCACATCGGCACACTGATTACTGACTAAGTCAAGTTGCCTCCTATCTGCCTCACCTTTACGCCTCATGAGGTCGATACAACTCGCAGACTGAAGAGTAAGAGCGTTTGTCAGCAAGTAAATCGAGTTAGGAAAAAACGTGGAAAATGTGAGCAAGACGGTTACCTCGGCAAAGTTCAGACCAACTTGTCCAGCCAAAGAAAAAAATTCTTATCAGCCAAAATGGTCTCCGTATAGTCCTGGGCGCGTAAGCGATACAGCAACACGTTGCCTATGTAAGTATTCTTGGCGCTCCTGTCAAAAAAGTCCACCCCACTCACTTCCGGGATCGCCTTCCCAAGCTCGACGCCCCTAGCCTTCGCCTCCTCGCGGCCGCCGAGCCCGACAACAGGATATTTGATACGAGGAATGTATGAGCTCTGTGAAGAGGGTGCAGCAGGAATAGGGGAATCCTCCCTGCTGTGCTTAGAAAATTTGGTTGTATGGGACTCAGGCTCAGTAGCAGCAGGCCTTTTGCCCAAAGTCACGAGCTGGGCAGATCCCGAGCCGAATCCCGACGTCGGCGGAGGCAAAGGAATAGAGGGCGGAAGGGCCGAAGACAATGGAACCATTTGCGGCTGCACAGTTGCATCCACTCCTCTTGAGCTTTGAGCACCTCCCACGGGCGCCAACACAGACACGCCGGCCCTGTTAATTATGGGCAGCTTGCCATCCAGCCTCCCCCCCCCCCAGCGCGGCCTGACGAGCCGCAGCGGCTTCCAAGTCCGCTGCCGTTTTCTTGTTCTTGAGGGCCCCGTAGTTGATGACTTTCCTTGGCGGCATGTTGGGTTCAGGATTTGGTCCTGCAAAAAATTCAAAGCCAAAAGGGAAACAATCAGCATACGAATACATAGCAAAGCCGCTGATACAAAAACAAAGTGTATAGAGAGGAGTAAAGACCGGCAAGATCGGGGTCGGTGCATGGAGTATTATTGGCGCAAAAGTCGCAGTCAAATGAAAAAACTAGCCCTTGGTGCACCCTCCAGTCCGAATCACGAGCTGAAGGAATAACTGGAACCCGAGAAGTTGAAGGATATGGTCTGCGAGCCGGAGCCACTCCACCTCGGATTAATAAGTTCTCATCGTCAATTATAGAGGCCACGTCAAAAACGGAATTACCGCTCAAATCGGAATCAATCTCCAAAAAATTCTCAATGGCCGCCGTCAAATCAGCCCCCAAGGATTTGTGAGGGTACTTGAATTCTGAGGGACGGACGGGCACTTTGCCCTTGGGTTTGCCGAAGCCCCATCCCGTTCGGCACTCCACCATGATTGGTTTCACTTGCCATGTCTCAAATTTGTTGAAAGGTTTGGTGAAGATCTTGGGAATAGGTGTCTTTGTGGCAGCCTTAGTTTTCAGACTCAGCGAGCCCGAGGTGATCTGGACGTTATAATATCTAAACAAAGCTGACAAATTGGGCTCGTATCCCAATATCCTAGACACTACTATGAAAGAGGTCAGGACCCTCAGAGTATTCGGGTTCAGGTCCATGGGCAGGCATTGGCAAAAGTCTAAAAAGGAGCAGATAAAAGGGTCCAAAGGAAGCCTCAGGCCATGATCAAACTGAGGTTGAAAAAAGATGCAGGCCTGTTGCTTTTACGAGCGTCCTTCGCTTCCATAGGACAAGAAGTGCCATCATCAAAAACTTTCATCCCGAGGTCCGACAAGCAGAACATGCTGGTGTCAATACCATAAAAACTGGCGAAGTCACCCTCGCCCTTCCTTGAACATCTTGTTCGGAATCCTGGGCTTTAGCTTTTCCTTTCAACTTGGCAAGGTCAGAGGAGGAGGAAGAAGCCCCAGCTTGGCTAGTCCGGCGCGAGGTTGCCAGCTCGTGAGGTTCCTCAAAGCGGTCCACAATCTCTACTCTCTGGCTCACCAAAGCAGCCGTGCCCGGGGCCATTCTCCGCAATTGCTCCGCCTCGCCCAGTTCCTCCGTGTCGGAGTCATCATCGTCAATAAAAATGGGGTTAATTTGTTCTACGCCCTCAAAGGTCCCACTCTCAACGGCTGGCCCAAAGGGTAAGTCGGGGGACCCAGTCTCCTCATCACTAGAGACGACGGCGCGGCCAATATTACCCCTTCGAGTCGAGGGTTCAGGCAACGTCACGTCATCTTCGAGGCCTATGGCGAGCCAATCAATGTCCTCGGTAGCTCTAGCCGCCCGGGAAGCCAAACGTTTGGCGGAATCTGCCATATCTACAGAATTGGGGAAAAGGGTTAAGACGGCGCAAACAAAAAGCCCTAATTCTTTCTCACCCCCCAAAATCCTGACTCGTCTACCCGCCGGAACGATTAGGGGTCCGGACCCACAACCGGGGTAGGGTCCAAGAGCCCCATGAGTATGCCGTAGCAATCACTCGCATTATATCTAACTTAAGGCGAACCAACCGGTAAATCACCCGCTGATAAATTCCGCCGGTGGTAAGACAGACGACGTAAGAAGGGGGAAGAAGGCTCATCCTGCCGGACAAATTATCGAATCAAAAGAAAAATTGAAGCCTAAAGACAAGATAAACGAAGTAAAGCACTACCTGATAAATGATCGGTGGAGGATTTCGGAAAGATTATCAAGCTCTGACAGACGGGTTCGAGAAGGCGAAAATTTCTCTAAGGGTCTGTTGAAGCACAAGTAGTTGCAAAAAGTGAGAGGTTATGAGCTGGGCTCTATTTATACTACTGAAACGGGTCGGGTCTACCCGGAGTCAACCACCACCAAGGCGCACTTTATCGGAAATCGAAAAGGCGGGAGCAATTATTTTGAAAGTCATAAATGCTGGTAATAAGTGCCCCTCTCATCCAAAGCAAAACGTCGCTTCAGAATCAGACACGCCGTACCGTCAACTGACAGAAGGGGCCCACCCCTCCGATGAGCGACACGTGTATCCCACTATGCTCTCAATCCAGCTCGGCGAGTTCGTTGGAACCGGAAAGGGTTACTCCTCGCTCTAATCATAAATAATTACGAGCTCAGAGTAAGGGGCCACTGAAGAGCCCACGCCAGATGGACCGGGCTCAGAAGCTAGACCGGATGCTAGCGAACCGGAGTCGTCCAAACACCTGTTCGGTATCAGCAAGTTCAGACAACCTCGTCTCCTCCGTGGCGACGTCGAGATCACTCAGACATTACGAGCCGGCACGAGCTCTCACATTAACTCTCAAACCTCCGGGGTCCGCCACCTCGGCGAGCCCGGGGCCTCCTCGGCGAGTTCGGAATAAAGGCAGCATTAATGGCATGGTCAGAGCCATCCTATCTCATTAAATGCCCATGGACTTCCTTGTCCACCTACCATGCACGGCACCGAATGTGTCCCGTCACGACATCCCTTGGTCAGAGCCTTTCAAGTCCGAAATGCTGACCTATCGCAGGGCGACGCATGGCCAAGTTGGTAAAGTCTACTCCTAGACCAGCGGTCGGACAGTTGGGTAAAAGCGGGCGTATATAAGCCTTTTTCTCTACCTCTCTCTCAGGTATGATCAACCCCTGTACACACACTAAAACACACAGAGAACTCCAAACTTCTCTCTCAAGGCATTCCACGCCTTGTTCTTAGACTCCCCAGAGAATCTTACTCTTACACCCGAGGGTCTAAGCTGGGATCAAACCCGGCCTTGACCTTGACGGTTTCATTGTCTTTGTTGTGTTAACAGGTGAACCGGAGATAAAAAGCCAGATATCCATCCCATAGATTGACCCCGATTTCCGTGGCGTCATCACAATTGTCCCCCCTTTTCATCTCTTTACATATATTGGAGCTCTACTTTTACTATCCCACAGTCGTGCTCCTCAAATATATTCAGCAAAGATAATGACTTTGATTGAGTTTTTCAATATTCTGTTCCATAACAAAAAGCAAATGTAATAGCTACACAGTAAAAACGCTAAATTTTATTCAATACGCTTCATCTCTGTTAAGTACTAAAAATCAAATATATTTAGTTGTACTTCTTAGACACTAACTTTGCCTCCATGAATACAACTCTTGTGTTTGCTCCTTTAAAAATTGTATATCTCGTCTATGCACCACAATGTGCAAACATGACTATGGCCAACAAGTCAAGCCGTCAGTAAGGCAAGAAAATAAGAGCTAAAGGATTATACATGCTCTTCTCCACGAATAAACAGAAAGCTCATAAATCATACACATTCAGATGTGTAATGTGGAAATAAGAGTTATGGAATTATCAATTAATGTTGTTATAGTATTTCGAGTAATGTTTAGAGATAAATCAATTGTAGTTCTTAATAGGATATCATCAGTTAATTTTTATCTAAGGTTACTTGAATTAAGGTCGAAATTTTCACTGAGCAGTTCATCTAGTGCCAAATGTTACAATTTTCAGCATATTATGGTCGAATACTACAACTTTTGTACTAGTAAGGTCCAGTATTGAGTTTAAGTGCCAAATGTTGACACAGTCAGGGATAAGAAGAGGATTCCAGACACAGGCTAAAGTTTCCTCTTCGTAGATCTTCCCTTCAGGCGAAGGTGAGAGGAGTTCTTTTAAATTCATCCCAACCCAAACCTCAATTGTGTATTTTTAAACCATTGACATTCGTATTTATATTAGATTACTGAGAAAGCCATCATAGACCTGTTTGGAACCAGTGACAAGCGCTAAGATAGTGCAAACAATAGGCTTGCTCCTCATTCATGACGAGAAGGGCCCTAAGACTCAAGGTGAATGCCTTTTTGATTTAAATCCTCCCAAACCCTCATCATCACTTCATCAATGAATTTTCCTAATTTATTCTTTCGATTTGACCATTTTTGCTTCTATTCTTGCCCATTTACAGGTTCTGCTGCTTAGATGATATTTTTATGTTGATTATCTTTATTCGGAGGCTACGTGTATTCCACCAGGAAATGCACAAGTTTCATAGCTTTGGCAATTCTGCTTTGAGCTTTGTAGCTTGGATTCAGTTCCCCTTTTAGTTGCAAACCATCGTGTGCATCTATGCATTGTCAATGTGAGATGATTGAGTTGAGTTGAGTTGAGTTGGGTTGGGTTGGTTATGAAGTTGGTGATAGCAGTGGTTAGTGGTGGGTGGTAATTGTGGAAAAGGTTTTCAAACAACACCATACGCGTTGCCCCTATAACTTATAAATTTGCATTAGACAGCCTCGTACCAAGACTAATTTCGAAATAACCAACTTAACGCCTAAATTCTTACTTAGATCGTGCTTATAACACTAATTGACATAGCGGAGCATAAATTGCCAACGTATGAAAAAGTTCACATCTAAGGTGATCCCCCTGCCTCCTTGCTAAGATTAAACTTCAAATATTATTTCTTCCGTTCAGCCTAAAACCTCGAGATTCCAAAGTCTGCCTCTAGTCATTAAAATTCCAACTTACGTTCAACACCTTCTTTTGTCTCATTAATCAATACAATATCATCTACCTACATCACACACCATGGAATATCAACTTGAATTGACCTCGTCAATTCGTTCAAGATTATAGCAAAGAGAAAAAACAACCCTAATGCACTCCAATCATAATAGAGAATTCTTCTATCTTCCTTACATTAGTTTGCACACTTGTACTAACCTCGTCATACATTTTCTGATGGCAATATATTTCTTTGAAATGTCTTTCTTTGCTAAAGCTTATCAAAGTGTCTCTTGGTCCTACACTTGTTCTAACTTCGTCATACATGTCCTTAATGATGTCAATATATTATTTTGAAATTTCTTTCTTTGCTAAAAGCACACTTAAGTACCTCTCTTGGTCCTCCATCATATGCCTTTTCCAAGTCAATGAAAACCCAATGTAAATTATTCTTTAAATCCCGATAGCTCTTCATATTATCTGTGTCACAACATAGATTGGCACCATGGTCAAAAAGTTTCATAGTATGACTCATTAGTTTTGATCCCCCAAATCTTCAACATCACCTTTATTCTTATCGAAGAGAAATTAGAGTACTTTCCCTCCATCGGTATCATCTTTTTGTTGAATAGTGTTGTTAACCATTCATAGTTATTAAAGGCCCAAAGGCGCACCAAGGCGCAAAAGGTGTGCCCGGAGCCTACGCGCAAGGCGCAAGGCAGGCACGCGCCCAAGTGACGAAGCCCGCAATAATGCCTTAAAATACTAAAAATATAGTATACATACAACATCAAGATAAGCAATAATAGTATTTCCTCCATCCCAAAATGAATATCCAAAAACATTAAAATTTGCTTGTTAACAAGAGCAAATAATAAAATGAATTTTCAATTTGAGACAGAAAAAGAGCAAATAAAAATGAATATTCATTTGGGACGGAACAAGAGCAAATAAAGGAAATGAACATTCATTTTGAGACGAAGGGAGCAATATACATGAATTTTAGTTGACATATCAATTTCAAAAGTTCAAAAATACGTATCAAATATCAAATTTGAGTAAGGTAAAAAGGTGATGTTTTCAAAAGTTCGAAAAAGCGCCTCGCCTAGCACCGCCGAGGCTCCAATGCCGCGCCTCATTGCGCCCGGGGCCTAGGCGCACGCCTAGGCGGGCTTTTAATAACTATGTAACCATTTAATTTCTTTCTCCCCAAAACATCTTCAAACATCAATTGGTATGTTATCAGGGTCAATGGCTATCAAGGTCAATATCTTCAATCTCAACTTTTTCAGTGCCATTTTCACTTCACCCGTTCAAATTCTCCGCCTAAAATCTTTTATCAACTATACTTGATGGGATGCTTCAATCTCTATCTTGCTCTTGGTCGTCATTGAATAAGGTATCAAAATACGACATTCATCTATCTTTTATCTCCTTATCTATCTCTATCTCCTTATCTTTGATAAGAACTCTTTTGTACATATCCTTCACACATTTTACTCTCTCAAAATCTCATTTGTTACCTAAGCCTTATAAAAACAAGTTGATAAATGTCATTTTCTCCTCTCTTTTTTTTTAATCCAATCAAAGCATAAAGCTCTTGGTTCACCTTTGTTCTTGCATCTTGTACAGCCCTTTTTTTTGCCTCTTTTCTAGCCTCCTTATACTTCTCATAGTTATTATGCTCCTACAATTCTGCAATAATATGTAGCACGCTCACTTGCTCTCTTTGCTTGCCTCATTTTGTCTTTCTAACAAGGTGTATCCTTATTTGATGGCATTTGGTGGCATGCTTTCTTTAGACTCTCCAAACAATTCTTTCGCTACCTCCTTTATGGTATGCCGCATCTTAATCCAAGTCGACTATGTACATATTCATTCATGCTACCGACCAAAAACAAGAAGTAGCCATCTTGGCTAATAAAATGTTGGGTCTCCCCTTGGAACTTCCATTACTTGATTTTTAGATTTACTTGTGGTCTTCTATTCTTTAAAAGTGTATGTTGGGTTGTACACTCACTCGGGATCACCTTGCAATCCCGGTAACTGTTTCTACAAGTATTTCTTAATAAAAAAATGTCAATCGACACGTATTACCTCCACTTTTATATGTCACCAAGTGAGATGGTCTTTTCTTGAACCAAGTGTCACTATACAAAAGTCATTTGCCATCACAAAATCCAAGATACCATTATCTGCTATATTCCTCTACCCCAAAGCCAAAACCTCCATGTATGCTCTCAAAGTCATGTCGACTAGAGACCACATATCCGTGGAAGTCATGACAAATGATCAATTTCTCACAACTAGAAGCTTATTGCACCACCTCCTCAAAATCTTCCCAAAACCCTTGCATAATAGATGCATCCAACCATACTTGTGGTGCGTAAACACTTATAAAGATATAACCCCAATCACAAGTTTAATATTGATTATCCGGTCACTCTTCCTAGAAAGAACAAAAAGAGAACATTTGTAGCACTTATAAAGTTTCACATTATCATTAGAATAAGAAAATTAAACTAAAATTGTTGCTCAAAAATCATTCACAGTAACAGCAAAGAAAGAGATAACATCATTTTGGGACAGAGGAAGTAAATGTTTTTCTCTTTGCAAGATTTAGCAACTAGAAGCTTATTGCACCACCTCATCAAAATCTTCCCAAAACCCTTGCATAATAGATGCATCTAACCATACTTGTTGTGCGTGAACACTTATAAAGTTATAACCCCAATCACAAGTTTAATATTGATTATCCGGTCACTCTTCCTAGAAAGAACAAAAAGAGAGAACATTGCTGCACTTATAAAGTTTTAGATTATCATTAGAATAAGAAAATTAACCTAAACTTGTTGCTCAAAAATCATTCACATTAAAGAGATAACATCATTTTGGGACAGAGGAAGTAAATGTTTTTCTCTTTGCAAGATTTAGCGAGACTTCTTGTACTACCTCTCCTATAAACTAAATGAAGGACACAAGCATTAAGTTTAGGAGGTACGTAAGGCGTAAGCACTTATAAAGTCATAACCCCAATCTCAATTTTAATATTGATCATCCGGTCACTCTTCATAGTAACAACTTAGAAGAGAGAACATTTGTAGCACTGATAAAGTTTAAGATTATCATTAGAATAATAAAATTACCCTAAAATAGTTGCTAAAAAATCATTCATAGTAACAGCAAAGAAAGAGATAACATCATTTTGGGACACAGGAAGTACATGTTTTTCTCTTTTTGCATGATTTAGCAAGACTTGTTGTACTACCTCTCCTAGAAACTAAATGAAGGACACAAGTACCGGGATTGCAAGGTGATCCCGAGTGAGTGTACAACCCAACATACACTTTTAAAGAATAGAAGACCTCAATTTTAATATTGATCATCCGGTCACTCTTCATAGTAACAACTTAGAAGAGAGAACATTTGTAGCACTGATAAAGTTTAAGATTATCATTAGAATAATAAAATTAACCTAAAATAGTTGCTAAAAAATCATTCATAGTAACAGCAAAGAAAGAGATAACATCATTTTGGGACACAGGAAGTACATGTTTTTCTCTTTTTGCATGATTTAGCAAGACTTATTGTACTACCTCTCCTAGAAACTAAATGAAGGACACAAGCATTGAGTTTAGGGGGTCATTCCAAGTTTGAAAAGACAATGCACAAAGGTTGATTTCCCTCATTTTTCAAAGAAAGTTGCTTTGAGTGGCATTCACCATTCCACGTGATTGATGACCTTGTAATGCTTCCTCTCCAAATAAGTATTTTTCTTTCCTTAATGTCTTTACAAATGACCCTACCAAAGAAATTTCATGCACACATGCTGCTCAAGCAAGAGGAAAGCAAATTAACTATTTAAACCCGAAAAAAAAAAGAAGGTAGGCGTAGACGAAGAATGACAAGGTTTGAACATATCACACCTAAAGTATCCTAGACATAAGTAGTGGCGGCTAATAGCAAGAAGTTTGATCTACAAAACTTGCATGCAGGAAAGATGATCAAATAGCAATTTCATTCTGAAGTTTATGATTCATATATAATATCAAATTGAAACACTCCCTCGTCTCTGAAAGATAGGCTCATTTTAACTTCGAACTTTGACCATAATTTTATGAAAATCTAATTAGCCCTATGCAATTCTAAAAATTGTTATTAATATTATTCTTAACGGTGAATCAATAACAACTTTTAGTATTGCTATAGGGATAGCTAGATAACCATAAAGTTATCGTAAAAGATTAAGTGAGTTGACCATAAATATCAACATGGGACTATTTTTCCGTACGTAGGGAGGATAGGTTAATATCAATAAATGTAAGTTTTCGGGGAATATCTATTTTGGATTTGATGCGAGATTGGGCAGGTGTTGTTCGGTAGTTCATACTTGATTTCATTTTTATTTTTTATTTTATTTTTTCAATTTGACGGATATCTTGTACGCCACTTGTAAATTCTTCTCTATAATCTAATATACTTCCTCGGTCCCAAAACACAGCTTGCACTATCTTAGATTTTCATGGAAATTAACGAGTATATATATTCAAAACTATAGTGAGTCGGAAAATGGGTGTGAGTATGATGATTTGAGAGTGAGACCCACAATTTAAGTGTGCGAGTATGACAAGTGAGGTAGGGTGAATAAAAAACAATAAAAGTTGGACCATTTTAGGAAGTGAGACTTACTAATCGGACACCCAGAAAGGAAATTAGTGCAAGTTTTTTTTGGGACGGAGGGAGTATTTCTTTTCCTATTAAAAAAAAAAAAAAAAAAAAAAAAAAAAAAAACCATTGCGCTAAACTAATTAGTCAATACCTGTATAGGACATATAAACCGCTTCATTTGTTATTCGACCATGTTGCGTATCACCACTAGAATGTGAACCAACTTGAGAAATCAGCCGACAATCTCCACAAGTCTCTGAAGGCAAGAAAAAAATTAATAATAATATCAATGCTAAACGAATGGCAGAAGTTGAAAGAGTAGAGACATCATCCATAAGGCAATTACCATTGGCTTCTTCCCCTTTCCTCACACTGGATTCAACTAAAGCTAGGGGTGATATCTCCACAACCTGATCACAGACTACCTCGCCCTCGCGACTTGCCTCACCAATTGACATAAGCCGAGAATGAGCTTTGGGAATTTCATTGCTTAAGGATAACCTCTCATTTGGAGAAGAGCTATTCTCCACAGAAAATCCCGTGACCTGCACATTCTTTTTAGCATGTTCCTTGATTTTTTCTTTGGTTTTCTTAAGAACCCCAACATCAGTATATGGGTTCGGTAATGAATCAGTAGCAGCAACTTTCACATTATCTACAGATGATGGAGGATGTAAATCCTGCATAACATCTGAATAGAACCTTTTCATACTGGCACCCACCGTCTGCACCTGATTTTCAACATATTTAGCTGTTTCCTGGGAGAAGCAGCGTTGTGAGTATTTGGTTAAAGAAAGGTCTGCTTCAGTTAATGAGATTTGCAGCTCATGAAGTGTATAAAGGGGATAGATTGACACAGCATAAATATCTACTCTTTCCGTCTCAAAATAAATGTCACGCTTTCCATTTTGGGCTGTCCCAAATCAAATGTCGCATTTCCAAATTAGGAAAGAGTCCAACCGCAATTTTACCATTGTACATGCTATGTACAAATAAGTAAAGCACATTTGTTAAAACCGTTGGCAAGTTATCTGCGACATTTATTTTGCGACAGAGGGAGTATTTAAGGAGATCTAATACTTTTCGTTATAGAAAGTAATTGTGAAATAAGAAACTTTCACACTACTGCAGCATTTAAATGCAAGGAGTAGTCATAAAGGGGAAAGACCAGTGCTGATAATTGAAGATCTATCGCTCCTAATACCACCTTTTTTAATACGTCACTTCGCAACTTAATAAGCAAGTGTGAAACCTAGCTCAAGGATTTATACCTGGTACATAGTTTCTTCCACCTCCAAGCACATAGTTTCGAACTTTTGATATACATTACCAACCCAGGCAATACCTTTAAGATCCATGCTATCCATTTATTAACTAGAGAGGATTGTGTACTCAAATTCGTGCAGTTTGCTCACTACGTAACTGCATAGAATTAATAATAACAGTCTCAGCACCGAATCACAGAGAGAGAATATGACTTACATACTTCAAAATAGCTAGATTCTATACAATTAGTGAAAGCCTAAGGAAAATAATAGTTCTGCTGAAAATAGTGATATAATGAGCAATTTGTATAAGCAACAACTATCTTACTAGTTGAAAGCTTCACAAAATTAAAAATAGTTGCAAGTTTGCAGCTCCCACCTCTAGTTAATGAGACAACAAATCAAGAAACGATGTGGAAAAGATATACTCCGTCTATCCCTACATGAATGTCCATTTTCAAGAAATTTTTGTCTCAAAATGACTTTTTTGAGGGAAAAAAACTTTGTTCCTAAATGTCATTTTACCAACAAAAAAAAAAAAAAAAAAAAAAAAATCACTAGTCTCTTTATATTTGCAAAAATAATGTTGGAGTAGAGTACCAACCGGACTAGCGATTAGAAAAGAGAAGAAAACTGCACAGGAGAGCAAGTGGGCGCCTGGTATGGTGCAAGTGAGCACCTGTTCAAGATGGTTTCTGCCAGTTTTCTGGAGGTAGCAGGTGCACGCCTGCTATAGGGCAGGTGAGCGCCTGTAATGCCGAAAACGCTCGACCGGGCCTAAAATTGCAGATTTCGGCATTCCTTCTCTGTCTAGCGTTTGGAACTTATTCCTAGGTTAGTATATAAGCATAGTTACGACCAAGAACACATTGTAGCATCATATCATATTAAAGAGAGCTTAATATAATATTGGCTTGGCAATTGCCCCCGGACGTAGTTCATGTGTTGAACGAACCGGGTAAACAATTCTTGTGTTCTAGTGTGTGATTCTCTCATATATTATGTGTGTGGCTGTTGTGTTCTTGTTTTTTATTGCTATAGGGGGTACCACTAAATTCCCAACAAATAAATGCTTGGAAAGAGGATTACAAGTATATATATGAATCTTTGCCATTAATTAGTATAAAAAATAAAGATTATCAAAATGTCCCTTAAAATGAAATTTGGAAATTCATTTAGGGACGGAGGTAGTACCATACTCCCTTTGTCCCAAAACAAACTTCTCATTTCATTTTAGGGGGTACCACACATGTAAAATTTATCGGTACACTAATATTTGTGTTTCACAGTATTGTACCACCTCCACCCAAAATATCAAGAGCAAATTTAATACAATAACAGTCAATTGATCAACGGGTTAATCAAGAACAGAAACGCAATTAAAGGAGAATATACCCATGTAGAAAAATTATGGGATTATGGTGAGAGATGAAACGAGGAGGGAGTTACCTTTTCAATTTCAACAGCCAAGCCTTCAATTTCAGGGGAGAGGTGAAAATCGAATTTGGAAAAGGATGATGATTTTGGATATTTAGTACAACAACATGAAACATAAGACGGGTTTAGGGGTTTTGGTTAAGGAAGGAAGGAAGGAGAGGGTTGAGTTTGAGTGAGGGGAAACAGAAACGTAGAGACGGAAGTCATTGTGGTTTCTTTCCATCGATTCAAGGATCTTTAAAACTCGACACTTGTCCTTCTAAACAACCAAGTTTGTGTTCCAACAAAGTTGATACCACCTCGGGGCTCGGGCTATAACTAAAAAGTAAGAAAGAAACTATTCAAAAAAGAAAAAGAAAATCATTCAAAGGGCTGTTATATGAACCGAGCTGGCTCGAGCTCGGCTCGGGCTCGGCTCGTGAAAGCTTGAGCTCGAGTCGAGCTCGAACCGATTGTCAAGCTTGTTTTGTTAACGAGCCGACCGTGTTTGACTCGTTTAGCTCGTTAAAAGCTCGAGTTCGGCTCGATAAGCTCATTAAACTTGAATTTTTGTTTTCGAACGGCTCGAACTCTGCTCGATAAGCTCGAATTCGGTTCGATAAGCTCGTTAAGAACATATTTTTCTTTAAAAAAAACCTAAGCTCGGGTCGTTAAAACTCGAGTTCGATATCGACTCGAGTTGTTCGGGAGCAGCTCGCGAGCTCAATTCGACTCGAGCTCGAACAAGCAAGTGGGCTCGAGCTCGACCTCGATAAGTTTTAAACGAGCTCGAGCTCGACACCCCAAAGCTCGACTCGGCTCGTTTACAGCCCTACCGTCTCATATAAGAGATGGGTCTACTCATGACCCGTGTATATCATTTTGATCTGCGTACTATTTGGGCGTAGTTAATGTGACATGCGTACTTCATAAACAACAAATATGACCTGCGTACTTTACTTTCGTTTTCAATTTGACCTATTTTTCTAACGCCAGTTAAAATTTAACGACACAGTCAATGAAAGTTAACGTACTAGTTAGTTTGAAGTTGATTTTCCTTTTAAGGGGTTTATTGAAAAATCCATAAATAAAAGGGTTGTGAATAAAAAAATTGAAACAATAATTTTTAAATCTTTAAATAAATACTCCTCCATCCCGGTTTAAGGTTCTTAGTTTGTCTATGCACGCTTATTAAGAAACTAAAACAAAAACAATGAAAATGAATCAACCAAAAATAGAAAGTGAATGATATAAATGTCCAAAACACTATTCATAAAGCAAGTGTGTAAAAGTAAGTTAGGTAAGTAATTGTTTTTTTGTAATTAAATGAACTTTTTGAGGGTAAGATTCTCCAAAGTACTTCACTCTTTTCCATTTATGGAATAAAGCAACTAAGAACCTTAAACTGAGACATACCAAAAAGGAAAGTAAGAACATTAAACTGGGACGGAGTGAGTATTTTTTATGAGTAAAAATATTTTTTAATAATATGAAATGATAATATAAATTATTAACCCTTGTTGGGTAAAATGTTTTATTTAAGTTTTAAATATACATCATCCACAGCGGCACAAACATCATCCGCGCCTTAATATTCATCCCCTCAGCAAAGATCCGGCAAGCAAAATCAGCGTAATCGCTGCGAAAACGCACTGAAACCACACCATCGACGACATCGGGTAGTACGGCTTAATCACCAACGTCTCCAGTGTGCCGTCGGTGTGCTAGTGTGTTGTGGCGGGAAGAGCGACATGATTGATCACAAATTTTGGACCTAGCGCTGGGCCGGCTTTTCCCTTTTGGGCAAGAGTTATGAAGAATAAATGGATGAAGAAGATGATGATGATTCGGGGGTCAATTTTAAAAATTTGAATCTAAATTTTTGTTAAGTTATTAACAATCCTGTTAACTTTTTAACTGGTGTTACAAATTTTAGGGAAATTGATAATAAAACTATAGTGCACAAAGTACATTTACTAAGTTGGGACCAAGAATCCTATTTCGGATGGGACGGAGGGAGATATATATATATATATATATATATATATATAGATAGATAGATAGATAGGTGCTCAAATGAGAACTTAAATATCGTGAGAACCAATCATAACCATTAGATTAGAAAAAAAAAATCAAGGGTCCATATGTTAGATACAATTGATACACTTAGATACATTACAAAAAAATCGATTACACTTGGATACAATAGGTTAATAAGTATTGTATCTAAGTGTTGCACTTGGATACACTATGTTAAAAACTAATGTATCCAATTGTTTTTCGAAAATTAACTAATGTATCCAAGTGTATCCAATGTATCTAACATCTGGACCCTTTATTTTTTTTC
This sequence comes from Campanula takesimana, assembly GCA_026119855.1. NCBI lineage: Eukaryota > Viridiplantae > Streptophyta > Magnoliopsida > Asterales > Campanulaceae > Campanula > Campanula takesimana. Next base: position 1,831,767 of record JAOWBW010000235.1, read on the forward strand.
TAATCTAATGGTTATGATTGGTTCTCACGGTTCTCACAGGAGCGCGACCCTATATATATATATATATATATATATATATATATATATATATACTCCATCCGTCCCAGCACAAGTAGGACTAGAGGAGTGGGCACAATTATTAAGATAAAGTAGTGAATATGTGGTGAAAAATGAAGAGAGAGAATGAATGGGGTAAATAGTAGAGCCGTCAATATGGGCTGGCGGGGTGGGGCGGGCCCAACCCACCACAGCCCACCACTAAACGGGGTGGGGCGGGGCGGGCTGGCCCAAATTCTTGGCGGGCTGAGAAAATTGAATCCCAACCCAACCCACTTGGGTTGGTGGGCCAGGTGGGTCAGGCGGGCTAAGACTACAATGGGTGTTTTTATTTTTGTAATGAATATTCCTCAAGGATTAAGCAAGGCAGCAACATTTTTAAAGCATAATGTCCATAATCACATTTTGATATAAAGTTTAAATATCATTTTTTATTACAAACAAAAAGATAAAAATAAAGTAATCAAAAGCATGTTCAAGTTTAAAGACAATGGATCATGTTGGTCCCAGAGACACAACAAGGGTATGAGAAGGAGGCTAGAGGGGGGGTGAATAGCCTAATTAAAATTTCAACCATTTTTCAAAATTCAACCAAGTGCTTACAATCCTGAATTTTGCGGTCAAGTAAAAACCACGCGGTCAAGGTGTAATATGCACAGCGGAAGTTTTCGATGGAAATAAGGTAGAGTTGGTTTTGACTAAAATCTCTAAGTGTAAGCTCACTCACGGTCAAGGTTTTCCGGTCGAGTGAGATGCGGTCAGAGAGTTGCGGTCAAGAATGGTTGAGTTTGAAAGTTGTTGTCTTAGAATTTTTGTCAAATAATAAGTTAGTCAGATTTTAACTTAGGCAATATGGAAAACATACAAACGCAATTCACAAAAGTTTATAAATCTGAAAGATCAAAACACTAAATGACAAACAAGATTAATATGAACAATAAAGAACAAGATGAACAATACTTAAAAGTAAATTAGCAGAACAGTAAGTAAATGACACAAGTATTTGGAAAGGTTCGATCTATGAAAAGATCTACGTCTTTTACCAAGATGGTCAGTCTTGGATTTTGAATGGAGGTATATTAATTTACTTGTGTACAGATTACATAGATGAAACTTTGAATCAACACCTACTTTCTATGAAGAATAAATCATAGACTTAGACCAGTGTATCCCTTTTGATGCAATCTATGTGATTGATCAATCGGGGTGAGTGTGTGTGTAAGAATCAGAAGCTCTTTAAAATCTAAGTGGTTGTAGAGCCTAATGAATCTTGTGTGTTGTAAGGCTTGAGATGACTTGAATGTTGCTGGAGATCTTTGAAGGTTTAAAGGCGAAAGCTTGAAGATTCAAATGATTCTGGAAATCTTGAGTATGATCTTCAATCACCAAGTATTTCAACAGCAATTTCTCTCTTTGAATCTCAGCAATGTTCAATGAAGAACTTAAGGGCTATTTATAGCCTTGAATGAGAAAATAGCTGTTGGAATTACTTGAGGTCCAAGTTGAAGGACAATGAGCTGTTGAATTCTGATTGGAGCTCATTCTGTGTTGTCCCTTTTTGCAGATAAGAGGTGGTCCCACTTAGATGAATTCAAATTAGAATTACTTGGGGTTCAAGTCAAGTTCTGCAACGTTCTAAACTAACCATAGTTATGGACAAGAGTGAGATCATGGTTAAGTTTGAACAAACTTGGGTTACTTGGACATATTCATTTCTTGCTGTCGAGGCCTTACGGTCGAGAGCTTTCCGGTCGAGTGGTCTTCCACGGTCAGGTAAATTATCACGGTCAAGGTGAGTTCTCTCGGTCAAGGACTTGACCATTAAATTTCCAGACTTAGAAAATTTTAAGCCCTATCAATCTAAAGCCTATACTACTAAGGTGGACTGTTCTAAAAATGAAGTTTAACACTTCTTACAATATATCCTAAAGTCCACAAAAGATAAAAATAGGTTATGTGATCAATCAAATCTAGGTAATAGGAGTGGTTTATAATAAGCATACCCAACAATCTCCCCTATTTGATTGAGACCATTACCTACTATAACAAATGCTAATTCATTGTACTTGGTAATAACATGTTTTCAAAAAATATTATTTTATTAAGTTTCATGCCCCAAGTCAATGCACACTCTAAGCCAATGTCATAGATTTCTATCAACCTATAAAGATAAAATAAAATTCTAATCCTAGCAAGATAGAAATATATAGGATTTGAATGCATTTTAGAGATAAATAGCAATAAGAACGCAAATGCATCAAACAAACATTCATGGCACTCCAAGAAAATATCATTCACGCATAGGTAGTGCAGAACCAAAAGCGAAATAAATGTTTTACAGACCATAACAAATAAAAACAAAAATAAAATTGTTTCGAGACATCAACAAAGTTTCATCATGACCACACACGGTCATCAAAAGAGATGCAAAAATCCACGGTAAGACACTTAGAATTTCTTCGAGAATCCAATACCAGGAATGATAATGGGGTTGATGAGGTCGTTCATCTCTAGAAAATCTAAATTGTTCACGGTAGGGAATTCAAAGCTGTCTTCACCTTCATCATCTTCATCTGCACCTGCTAGCCTGTTTCCATGCCCGGTCGCTTGATTTTGAGAGGAGGAGGCTTGAGATCCGGCAATGTTGTCCACGGTCAATTGAAGAGTTGAAATCTTGTTTATCACTTCCTGCATATTGGTGTTAGAAATTTCATAAACCCTATCAATCTTAGAAGTTTGACCTTCTATCCTTTGAGTGTGGACTTGCATAGCTTGTCTCATAGCTTCTATCTTTGGCACAAACATATCAGCGACCGATAGCAACCCAATGGAAATACAGGCATTGATTTCTGCCTTAAGAGAGGTCTTCACTTTATCCATCTTTACAAATAGGAAATTTTTATTGCTTGACATCACCTTTGACAGTTCCTTGCCAGCTTCATCAATAATCTTGACCATAGAACGGTCAATGGAATTAGATTGTGACTTGAGTTCTTCTTTGAGATCATCACGTGAAAGAGAAGCGGTTGAGGTGGATGCGGTCATTGAGAGATTTGGATTCACGGTAGCTAGGTTTTCAAGAATGGCCTTTAATATAGTCTGACTCTCCCCCTTAATGGTCTCAACAATAGAAGAGGTGACTTGCTGCTGAAGGGAGGCATTAGAGGCTTTGAGCAGATCAACCTCATTTTGCAATCTAACTTGGTTTGTAGCAAGTTTGGCAACCTCACTTTGAGTATCCAAGTTGACCTGAGTTAAGAACTCAATAGCGGTCAAAAGGTGAGCCATTGGATCGACCGAGGCATCAGGAGCGGTCGTCCTTGCCGGAGGAGGAGAATTTTATCTAATGGGTGAGTGAATGGGAGACCTAGCAAATTCAGCTTCACGGTCACTGGGTGCACGGTTATCAGTGGTACCTTGACCGTGACCCTCACTGTCAATCACATCAACAGGCTTATCAACTTCATCATTGGCTTGATCCTTATCAGCTTTATCATCACTGAAATCAGGGCTATCAACATTTACAATCCTCACAAGTCCTCCTGCATCAGCTTCAACACCTTGCTTTCCAGATTCATCTCCTGATTCCAGTAACTCAACATCATCAGGTTCATCAACCAATTCAAGAGCGTGCTTGGCTCTTTGTCTTTGAGTTCTAACAGGAGGAACTTCAACATCATCATCACGGTCACTTTGCATGGGTGAGCCAGATGGAGTGAAGGTTGGGGAGGCGGTCGAAGGAGGGGGTCTGAATACTTTAGATTTCTTCGAGATTTGAACAGGACTTAGAGAGAGATCATTTTTCTTGGATTTCTCCCCCTTAGATGAAGCAGGGAGTGCAGAGGGCTTGGATTTGAAAGATTTGGAAGGAACGGTTTGGGAGGATACGGTAGATTTGGAGACCGTTGACTTTGAGAAGGGTGCGGTTGATTTGGTTTTAGATGGAGCGGAGGGAATGATTTTAGACGAGGGCTTGGAGGAAATGGACTTGGATGGTTCTTTGATAACAATACCAGTCAATGGTTTGGGATAGGAAGGAGGAGCGGTCGATTCACTTGCAATACCTTTCCCTTTAACTCTTCTGGATTCTTGTTCTTCCTCAGCTTCTTCATTTTCATCCTCATCTTGAACAGAGGTGGTTTTACAAGGATCATCAATACCTAGAGCTTCTCTAGCATCTTTTGTGTAACTGGGAGGGACATACTTTTCTTTGGGATCACGAGCATGATATTCTTGATATTGAGTATAACCAAAATGATTTCTGAAAGTTGATCTCATGGTCTTGATGTCAAAGACCCTAGATAGAGAGATGGATACCTTGGCATGCTTGTCTTTAGCATACTCCTTCCTGATTTCAGGAGTATACTTGAATAGAAAGGAAAGCATCCTGGTATTCTTCTTGTATTTGGTTGGGGCCTTCTCACAGAGCTGCTTGTTATAATCATTGACTTGATCTACTAACAGCTTGTACAAAATCATGGTCCAATTCATCTTTCTGCCCAAGTAGATAGCTGCAGATAGGTTCCACTGGGTGGTATTAAAGTTACCATGGTTACCACTTTTGCAAAGCAAACCATGGCCAACCAGATGCTTAATATAGTACATTATTTCCGGAAAGGTCTTCCGGTAGGGAGTGCAAACGTCGGTTGATCCAATAAGTCTTTCAGCGAGATCATTGTACTCTTCGGTAATCAAGGATTTAGGAGCTTCAAAATCAATGTCCAGGCCAAGTACTGAAGCAATATCAGTATAGTCAATCTCAAGTTTCTGGCCATAGACTTCAGCTGCAATCCAGTTGAGAGGCTTGTTTGATCTCCTTAGCGGTCGAATAGAATTCCCCAACTGCGGCAAGGAGATGGAATAGTTGAGGCATATTGAAGTAGTTGAGAATGCCAGATCTGGTCATACGCTTTATAATGTGCCTTCCAATAGCATCATTCATTAAATCATTATGGTCCATTACACAACCAGGAATAAATGATTTTTCATCCTGAAAAAAATGGAGAAGTTAGGCTAGGATAACAAGCTATGCGGTCGACAGAGTGGCGGTCGAGCATAGCGGTCAAATTAGGTGCGGTCGATAAGAGTTTGTAGAACAACATGCGGTTGACAGAAGTAAACACTTAGACCAAAATCACTAAAATGAACAAAACACGCACAAACACCTAATTAGTGTGTGTAACCAAGATTGAAAGATTAAAAAGTGAACAGTATCAAGATCATAAAGAACATCATATGAGCACGAAGAACACTGTTCATGCGAAAACCCAGAAAACGAATCTAAGCGCGAAAATCCAGAGAAATTACATCTATATGTGCACAAGAACCGATTACACTTGAAACCATCAACAATTTTACTATCAAAACATCATGATTACCAGAATATGAAAGGGCAAAGTGAACAATAACATGAATAAAAGTTTCAACAAATGGCATATAAAGAGATATACTGTAAATGAACTGTGAAACTGAGTATGAGAATGAATCACGAAAAGGAATTAAACAAAGATTGAGCATTATTTAGATGAAATCAACCCAGAAAATCAGAAATCCAGACAAGAGAACCAAAGGGTTTTGAAACCCGGAAAAAATAGAACAAAAAATATGAGAGTTTTGAGATAAGAATTTATACCATTGTATCTTCAAATGCAGTATCTTGAGATTTCTTAGATGATTTAGCAGTTTGAGAGGATTTGGGGGCCATTTTATAGAGAAAATGGAGAGAGTAGAGTGAGAGAGACGAACTGGGTTTGAAGACAGAAGTAGAGAGAGAAAGTGGAGGGAAGTATTCTGAAAAAGAAGTTTGCAGAGAGGTGGAGTTGAGGAGGTAGTGGAACGATTTGTGCAGAGAAGTGAGAGGTTAATATGCAAATCACAGGGATTTGACCAGAGATGTCCTTTCACCATAAATGCATGGATAGTGACGGCGGACATAAATAGGGAATAAAATTAATTGCAAATGATTTGAATTAAATGAAAACGAGGGAAAAGAGGAAATTACGGAATTACCCCTTTGGATGACTAGGATGATCCTAAAATTTGTCAAGTTAGAAACACTTACCTGGTCACCTAGATTTTTACGGTCAGGTGCTTGACCGTGACCTTATGCGGTCAAGAGGATACCTTGGTTAAGAAAAGCTTCTATAAAGCAGTAAACCAATGTCATCATTTTTCCATGCGGTAGTCTTCTTTAAAGCCTTGAACAAATTTCATCTTTTCATGCGTTCGACACTATATGCGGTCAACATAGGTACGGTCAGTACGCTTGATGGATCTTGATGCTTCGACCGTGATTACTTGACCGGTGAGATAGCTGACCGTTAAGACTATCTTGGTTTTAGACTTAGATAAAACACAAGATATTAGCACAATCAAGATATATAGACATGTAATTAAAGTTCTAGCATACCCATTTCTCCTCTAAGATACCTAAATCTTTTCGAATCAAGAGCCTTGGTGAGAATATCTGCAATTTGATCATCAGTACTCACATACTCTAGATGGATATTACCTTTTTCCATATGATCCTTGAGAAAGTGGTATTTGATATCAATGTGTTTGGTTTTTGAATGCATGACAGGATTGTTGGAGACAGCAATGGTGGATGTATTGTCACAATAGATTGGACAATTTTCTTCTTTGATTCCGTAGTCGACCAATTGTTGCTTCATCCATAGCACTTGGCAGCAGCAGCTTCCAGCAGCTATATATTCAGCTTCTGTGGTAGATACGGAAACTGAGGCTTGTTTTTTGCTTGCCCATGAAATGAGTCGATTTCCAAGGAAATGACAGGTTCCACTTGTGCTTTTCCTGTCAATTGTACATGCTGCATAATCTGCATCTGAGTAACCTATAAGATCAAAATTTGAATCTTTGGAGTACCAAAGTCCAAGGTTAATAGTCCCAGATAGATATCGAATAATACGTTTCACAGCAATAAGATGTGCTTCTCGAGGATCAGCTTGATAGCGAGCACAAACACAAACATTAAACATGATATCTGGCCTACTAGCAGTTAAGTAAAGAAAAGAGCCAATCATACCTCGGTACAAGGTTTGATCAATCTTTTTACCTTTCAAGTCTTTATCTAACTTGTTACCAGCAGCCATAGGAGTGTCGTATGCTTTTGCATTTTCAAGTCCAAATTTCTTGATAAGGTCCTTTGTGTACTTTGCTTGGTTGAGGAAGATGCCTTCAGCACATTGTTTAATTTGTAGCCCAAGGAAGAATGTCAATTCTCCCATCATGCTCATCTCAAATTTGCTTTTCATTAGCTTCTCAAATCGCTTACACAACAATTCATTAGTAGAACCAAAAATAATATCATCTGCATATATTTGAACAAGTAAAGAATGATCATGATATTTAGCAATGAATAGAGTTGTGTCGATCTTACCACGCTTGAATCCTTTCTCTAGGAGAAATTTAGATAGAGTATCATACCATGCACGTGGATCTTGTTTGAGTCCATATAAAGCTTTACAAAGTTTGTAGATTTGGAAATTTGGGGTCTTCAATTCCGGGCGATTGAGAAACAAAGGCTGTTTCTTAAAGCTCACCGTTGAGGAATGCACTCTTCATATCCATTTGGTATAACTTGAATCTTTTGTAAGAGGCATAAGCTAAGAATATCCTTATAGCTTCGAGTCTTGCAATGGGGGAAAATGCTTCATCATAATCAATGCCTTCTTCTTATCTGTAGCCTTGTGCAACCAACCTAGCTTTGTTCCTTGTGATGCTTCCATTCTCATCCATCTTGTTTCTAAACACCCACTTTCTACCAATCACTCCTTGATCTTGAGGTCTTGGAACTAAAGTCCAAACTTTACATCTTTCAAATTGGTTGAGCTCTTCTTGCATAGCAACAACCCAACTTGAATCTTGGAGTGCTTCATTAACCTTCTTGGGTTCAACTTGAGATATGAATGCGGTAAGTGCATCATAATTTGATCTTTTTGTTCTAACACCAGAATGTAGGTCGACAATGATATTCTGAATTGGGTGATCTCTGATATCATGAACTTCTTGAGGTATGTCTTGTTGAGTTGATGGTGGTTGTAAATCTTCTAGAGGTACGTCATTTGTGCCATCCCAATCATAAGTAATTTGAGGGATAGGTTCTTCCACATTGATGGGTGTTTCAACTTCAACTCCATTTGAGGTAGCAGCAGATGTGTTAGCTTTTGGTGCTTCATATGAGGTAGATTGAGGTGCGATTGATGTAGATGGGTTTCCTTGAGTTGATTGATTTTGTGGTTGAGTTGTACCTGCCTCATTAAGCTCAACAAAATCATCAGCAACATTTGGAGCCATATGTGGCTCAAGGAGAGAATGTTCATCAAAAGTAACATAGACAGATTCAACTATCTTAAGAGTGGTTTTATTAAATACACGAAAATATTTTGAGTGTTTAGCATACCCAATAAATATACCTTCATCGGCCTTAGGAGCAAATTTACCTCGATGTTCTTTACCGTTGTAGAGTATGAAGCATTTGCATCCAAATATCTTGAAGTATGCTATGTTGGGGGTTCTTCCTCTCCAAAGTTCATAAGGAGTTTTGTTGTGGGTCTTATTGACGAGGGATCTATTTTGAGTGAAGCATGCTGTGTTGACGGCTTCAGCCCAAAAATATTGTGGTAGCTTTGCTTCAGCAATCATCGTTTTTCCTACCTCTATCAACGTTCTGTTCTTTCTTTCCACTACACCGTTTTGTTGTGGAACTCCAGTAGCAGAAAAGTTATGATCAATACCATGGTCATCACAGTACTGAGCAACACCGTTGTTCTTGAATTCCGTTCCATTGTCGGATCGAACACTAACAATGTCATCTTCCTTTTCTGTTTGGAGCTGTCTAAAGAGCGCGGTTAAAATGTCATAGCAATCATCTTTTGAGATCATCATTTCAACCCACGTATATCTTGAATAATCGTCTACCACAACTAAGGTATATCTATTTCCACCAATACTTGCGGTAGTAATAGGTCCAAATAAATCCATATGAAGTAGTTGCAAACATCTTGAAGTTGAAGGTGTGGTCTTGCTGGAGAAAGACGCCTTTGGTTGTTTTCCTAGTTGACATGTTGTGCACTTCTCATCGTGCTGATAAGCTACCTTGGGTAGACCACGAACTAGATTTTCTCTACCAATCTTGGAGAGATACTTGAAGTTTAAGTGACTTAGTCTCTTGTGCCATAGCCAACTATTTTCACTAACATTCTTTGCTACAAAACAGAGATTAGAAGAAATGTAAGATGAATTAAAATCAACAACATAACATTTTTCTTACGAATCCCTTTGAGCAAAGTGACGCCGGATATGCCATCTTTGATGAGACAGAAATTTGAGGTGAAGTGGCATTGCAATCCTTTATCGCAGAACTGAGATATTGAGAGTAGATTGTGTTGTAGCCCAATGACTAGAGAGACTTCTTGGATGGTGATTTTTCCTTTTCGAATGACTCCATATCCTACAGTCTTTCCTTTGTTAATATCTCCGAAGGTTACTGATGGACCCTTCTCTTCACGGACATCTTCCAATAAGTTGATATCTCCGGTCATGTGTCTTGAACAGCCACTATCGAGATAACATAAACTTGATTTATCCTTGGAATGTCCAGCCATTAAGCAGAGGGCCTATAAAATAGACATTTAAGAGCAAGGTCCCCTTTTTATTCTATTGGGTCCAAAGGGTTAGCAACTTTTGACAACCCACACCTGTCTCACAGAAGGGGGGTTATTCCTTCTAGGATTGGGTGTGAATCTTAAAAGACATTCAGCAGCCTTGTGACCATAACCATCACACACAGAACAATGGTGGAAGCCACCCAACTAAGGGTTAACAAACTTCGTTGAAGTCTTGAGCATAACATCGTTAACTGGTATGGAAGATATCCCCTGAACAAAGTTCAATTTCTTGAGCTTGACCGCATATCCCTTGTTTGCGGTTGACATGCCCCGGAAGGCTACTCGACCGTGACTAGAGGTGGAAGCACGGTCGTGTCCAGGTACCTTACCAGAGTCTTCCTCTGCGGTAGGATCTTCCATGGCTTTTCTTTCAACTTTAAAGCCTTGCCAGTTTGATTCTTAGGGTAGACATAATGGAACTCTAGTTTCTTCTTTGGTTCTTGTCCTTTACCCTTGGATCCTTGATGTTTAGCCTTTGACCCTTCCTAAGTTTGCTTGGTAAATTTCTCATCTCTTTCACAACAAGATGCACATTTAAAGTTGTCACTAGTTTGGAATCCCAAGCCTTCCCTATCACCACTAGACTTTTGGGATTCTAAGATTTGTTCCATAGTGACACGAGAATTGGTCCACTCATTAGTGATCCTTTTCAGGTCGTTTAACTCAGCAACCAATTCTTCGTTTTTAACCTTAAATATGGCATTTTTTCTTCTAAGAAACGGTTTCGATCAGTAAGAGGAGTCATGCTCTTGATCTGCTCCTTAAGGAGGGTGAGTTCAGATCTTAATAGAGTTTTCTCCGTCTTAAGCTGGGAAATCTCTTCAGTTGAAAGTGCTAAAGCTTCCTTCATGCCAATGAACTTACTAATTACCTGTTCAGCTTTTGTAAACATCTTTTCTTGTTCGTCGGGGGAAATGTCAAACTTGACTTGAGGAGTGGTAAGCAGAACTTCCTTCACCTTGGGATTGTACTGAGCCTTCTTTGCTGCACTTACATCACATCTAGAAAATAGAAGATCGCCATTCTTTTGAACTGGAGTCAGAAATCCTTTTTCAGCAAGTTCATCAGCCGTATAGCTTATCCGTTTAGGTTTTACATTTGGTGAGCGACGATTTTCATTATCATCCTCATCATCGGAATGAACGACCAAACAAATGTGACCTTCTTCAGAATCCTCAATGCTTTCATCAGAATCTGACTCTATCCAACTAGCTAACTCTTTTGTGGCAGAGTTCTCTTCAGCAACCATTCCCTTTTGCTTTGAATACCTCGGAGTAAAGTTTGCTTTTCTTCTTCATGTACTCGAATTTGGGAATTGGGATTTCTGATGCGAAATGACCGGGTTTCCTGTAATTAAAACAAACGAGATCCTCTTTCTTCTTTGAGAAGTTAGAGTATTCTTTCTTATTTGTTAAGCTGCTCTTTGAGAACCTTACTGGAGCCTTGCTTGATGATCCGGGCCTTACTGATATTTTGAACTTTTGAAATCTTTTCACGAACATAGCAAAGTCACCATCGTCCATATCTAGTAACTCAGATGTGGAGATTTTTGGATCTTCTTCTTCGTGTTGGGTTTTGATGCATCATGCGTAGCGGAATAAACAGATAAAATCAAACACCCAAGATCCCGGATCCGTGCATATTGATTAAATTAAATACAAGATGAAAGAAACATACCCTTGAAGATCGAATCCATGAACACAAACTTTAAGGTGTTAAAGCAAACACCCTCTATCGGTATCCAAACGTTGAACGGATATCAAGAACACCTTCTTGATCTGGATTGCTAGACCCAAGGCTTGATGAAGAAACGAATTCTTCGTAAGAATTATTTTGCTCCATTGATTATTGAGTTATGATGATTCTAAATCTCAAAACTAATAATCCCCTCTATATGTGTGTAATTGTTTCTCAAACAACATGTTATGATTTCTAAAATCAACCATTAGGTTTCTCAAACCCGACTGTACACATATATAATAGGGTATAAACCTAATTCCTTTTGGGATCAGAACTCCTTGTCAAACAAGAGATCTGAATAAACTGTTTTCCGTCTGGACAAACCATCCATACGGATTGGTTGGGTGGCTCCCAAACCATCCGTACGGATCATTCTAGTAGGATCCAGTTTTTTCCCGTTTTCTGTGCCTTATTCAATCCGTTCTATTGTGTATGACCCAATAGGATTATACTAAGTTGGCAACGAGTTCGAACGAGTCAGAACTCATAAGTCATAAGCGGACTCTAGCAAGCCATTATGACTACCCAATTAGTATAACTTTGAAAGCCCAAAGTAACCTTATAGAACATATCACAATCCCTTTGACACACGATATAATATTGGACATAAGTCATGGTCCACGTCAACTTATGTTGTCCAATGCTTTCTCGATCTCGAGTAGATTGACATGAGCAAATAACATTGAACGCTTCAATTCATTTGGGTACGGCCGTACACTATTATCAATCTCACTCATCGAGTGGCAAAGCAGATATCTCTCTTGAGAGAGGGATAAATCCCATCTTGACTTATCATTCTTCCCTACAAGAATCCGATTATGCCAATCGTAGCCTTTATAACTTCCCGGTTAGGGGTAGCGTTTGAGTACGTCAAACATAATGTTCATCATGTGGAAGACTATGATAATCTCAGGTCTAAGGATGAATGATATAACTATTATGAAAATTAATTATGACATTTGACCATGACATAAATCTCATAACGGGTCTATCCAGTACTTGTTCTCCAACATGTACCCACAAGTTTAATCCGCATCCTATGCGCTATAATCATCATATGATTATCCATTAAACTCATGCTATCCCTTCATAAGTGCTAGGGACAATGATCATTATAATAAACATGCAAAAGATATAATAATCAGGTTTGTTATCTCTATAACAATGATATAACGCATAGGCCATTCTCAAGGGCCTAGGGCATAATATCCAACAATCTCCCACTTGCACTAGGCCCAATCAACGCGTATCCAATACCCATTGAGCTTAGTTATGATCTCCATCATAATTGCAAACGAGCTTATGTAGGATAATTATCCTTGTTAATATCATAATGTATTTTGCATATTTTGACATCTCCTATCTTTGACGATTTCTCGAGTAAGATAGAAACGTCTGAGTATATGTTTAGATAAGATATTAATCCCTTGACTTGTGTAATAACGATTATTGACACAATGAAGGTACATTAAATTAGTGGCACTTGAAACGATTTCTAATTTACTAATTAGAATCTTAATCTTAACATTTTCTAGTTGCATCTCATGCCACTCAACCCTTTTGTAGAATAGTAATGGTCCATTTAGAACTCTTCTAACACCATTATTAGACGTAAACATGTATTTATACTGCAATATTTATCTTTGTTGGTATATAAGAATGCATCTTTGTAACTATTTACAGGATCATCTTATATTCCATCAAAGATCAAGAATGCATCATTTAGTTCTTCTAAAGTACTTAAGGATGTTTCTTAACTAGTGACTTTCACTAGGATACGATTGGTATTATCTCATCATACTCCAAGTATATGAGACATCCGGTCTTAGTATATTAACATGGCTTACATGATAGATCCAATTGCCGAAGCATATGAAATCCTAATCATGTACTCTTTGCTCATCAGTCTTCCAGTAAGACTAAATCTTGCAAAGATTAATGCCACTAGACTTTTGCAAGTGACCTCTCCAAGAGTCTTGCATAGTGAACCTTTCACTATATTGTCAATATTAGTACTTTGACTTTAACCAATCAACCTTTTAGACTTATCTTCATAAATCTAAATTCCAATGATATAGGTGGCTTTTATCCAAGTCTTTCATTTAGAAACTCTTTCAAAATGATTTATATATCAACCATATGTATATTAGACTATGAATAAAATTACGCTCCCAATAAATTTATTGTAATCACAAGTCTCATCATTGATGAATTTCAAACTCTTTGAATACTTCATCAAAATGAAATTTCACTCCTAGTAGTTTGCTTCAATCTATCTCATGAATTTTTGCAACTTGCATATTTTATTAGAATTTTATGGATCAATCAAAACTTTTAGGTTGTATCAAACGCATCCTAATGTAAGTTCCTGTTAAGGAATATAGTTTTGACATCCATCTGTCATATTACATATTCGAAATATGAAGTCATGAAAATTAGAATTCTAATAACATTAAGCATGACTACGGGTGATAAAGTTTCATCATAATCGATATTATGAATTAAATTTTCTCAATTAGTCTTGCTTAATCAATATACACTTTTAGATTTATGACTCCAAGTCATTGATCTAAATCCGGAGCGGACTTTGCATCTTGATAGGTAATAGGTCAATCATTCGCAATGATATCTTCCCTATTACTTTCTATTACGAGAAATCAATATTTCTTGTTATAGATAGTATCCTATCAGTTATGCAAATTTCTTGTGTATACTTGAACGAATTTCCACAACTCCTTGTGAATATTTGTTCAACTTCCATCTTAGGTTCCATGTCATTTTGGGTCTCGAACTCTTCGAGATACATTTTACTCCCACTAGTTCTTTAGAGATAAACGATTTATCTAGAAAGTGCTATTTAGAGTAACAAACGATTTGTACTCTAAAGGGAGTAAAATTAATATCATTAAGATATCCCATGGAATTACATTTATAAGATTTTGGTGTGATTTTGTCCCAGACAACACTTTTCTCAAAAGCATCACATCACAAATCTTTATGAAAGACAAACCAAGTTTTCTTACATTCCATATCTCATATGGCATCAGTCGAACCTCCTTAGATGAAACTCAATTTAGTGTAAGCGCAGCTATTTCTAGAACTAAATCCAGAAGGATAATTAAAGATCAGTTTGACTTATCATGAGGCGAAAAACAGCAGTTTGCAGACAATCTGCAGGTTTCTGTAAACAGGGGCCGTACGGCTCAGTACTAGGCGTGCGCCTAAATTGTAGCCATACGGTGGTTGTTCCCAGATTCTGTTCTCTTATTCTGCAGACTTTCTGCAGAATTCTCATAAAGTTCAAGGCTCAAATATTCATCACTTCGAGTAGATCAGAGTACAATAATAATTTTGCCATGAGGTGTTGAAATCCTTTCTAGCATTGTTACTTTAATAAACTACATACATCAAAATGTATAAGTTCAAAAGAGTACTTCCTCTTACTACTATTAGTAAAATATATCTTGATCGATTTCTAAGATTCACATCTATCACATGATTCGAAATCATATGAATTTAAAAGTCCGTCCCATGGAATTTTAGATATGTGTTTCTTATCATTTGATATAGACATTAATTCTTTTTAAGAATGTAACGATTATATCCTTATATTCAGATTTCCATTATTTACGTTATGCTCATTATTTTGTTTATCCAAGATAAGGATATTAAGTCCCATTATATGATTAGCAATACAATAAGCAAATCATATTTAATGGAACACTTTCTTATTCGAAATAAGAAATATCCATAATCTTCTAATGAAGAAACCAAAATAATATTTCTACTTAAAATAAGAACATAGCACCATTTGTTCAAAAAAATATGAACTTATTAGGTAAAGACACTTCGCAAGTTCCTATGATTAATGTTGCAACCATTGCATCATTATTGCCACATAGGTTAATCTTTGCCCCTACAAGTAGAAATTTTAACATAAATACTTGAAGTGGTAGTCCAACTACCCTTCCTTTTGATCTTTTAATTCAAATTGTAATTTCACCAACGGCCAATCCTATTGCCAAGGTACAAATTACATTCTTTGGATTTTAGGTTTTAGCCACAAATGTTTCCTTTAGGCTTGACAACTCTTGTCTTGCCTTTATCTTAAATCTTTGTCCTTACCTAACCTTTAGAGTTTGAGAAGGTTTCCATTTGATATTATGACTTAGCATTTTAAACATCAAATGTCGCTCATGAATTAATATCAAATCCTTTTGTTAGTTCCAAACTAACTTGATAACTAAGCCAACTAAGGTAATTAATATGTCTCTCCATGTTCAAAATATGAGAACTTATTAATATGTCTATCATTCATCACATGAATGTTAGGCTCTTAATCAATCTTAAACTTTATTTGCCTTTCTTGCTTGTAGTAACGCTTTTTACGTGATTGCTTATCAAATAAGCATCCATGTGTTTCAGATACTTCTTAAGTTCTAAACATATGGTAGCAAGTCATAAGACAATTGACATCTATAGAATCATCCACATGTTTTTAATAAATGTCTTTGTCCACCCTTAAGGCATAAGGTTTCTTAGGAATAGGATTTATTAAGAATTCATAACTTCCGTTCTTGCTTTAGAACAATTCTTAAGCTCATGACTAGGTCAAGGAAGTTAATCTTATTCTCTTTAAGTGGGGTCTATTTCAGTGATTATACATGATTATAATTTAAGACATTCTACAAAATATTCAAATAAATATACACTTATATTTTATACCATTATCATTTAGAGACATATAATGTATTTCATAAATACTCCCACTAAATTATACACCTTCAAATACAACAATTGTATAATATAATTTAAGTAGGCTAAGATCCAACTTTAATTTAATTTCAAGTCCGCTTTGGCGATACTGCTCAAAATTAAATTAATTAGGTAGACAACTCTTTGTCAATCATATCATATATGATTCTTAGATCCTTTATGAGATTTGTTAGACATCTTATGTCAGACATGTTTTAATCTCATCTTGTGCCTTAGGCCCAAAACTTTGTCTTTTGATAGCCTAATTAAGTCAAACCACGTTAAACGTATAGGAAACTCTCATTCCTCATCTTGCTCATACACTGGTAGAATTAATGCACCTCGCTTTGTTAGAGCCCACATAAAAATACCCGGTGTACTCACAAGTGTTTTAATAATGGATTGGGACATGACTTAAGTTTTAAGAAGGTTTATTTGCTTAGAGATATGCATTATATATTTAATTATATCATAATATAATATAGTCTTTGTGTTGGTCCCAAAGGGCAACAAGGGTATGAAAAATAGCTAGAGGGGGGGTGAATAGCTGTTTTAAAATTCTTTTCGTACCCTTGATAAACTCGATTGCAAATGCGCACTTTATCAAATAAGCGTTATGATATGCGCCTAAGTGAGTGAGTGAAATGCACAGCGGAATTTAGTAATGTAAATAGGCGCAAAGTATGATAAAGGGGGCGCACACACACTCTAAATATTTTGGCTCAAAGTGGGTGAAATAAGAAACTAAGGCAAATGATATAACAAACACAACACAGTTCAATCAATCAATCTACAATGAATAAACAAACAAATAGTTAGATATGATATGAACTTGAAAGTAAATAGCAAGATATGAACACGCGCTATTTGGAGAGGTTCGATCGGGAAAATGATCTACGTCCTCTACTAAGATGGTTAGTCTTGGATTTCTAATGAAGATCTTATATAATGAGAGAGTGTTACAAATTACAATTTTTTGAGCTTATACACTAACTCAAGATCTATTTCTATGAAAGAACAAATCCTAGATAATAACCGGTGTATCTCTAAAAAAAAGATCTAAGTGATCAAACTTAAAGAGGTGCGTGTGTGATTTTAGATTCAAGGCTCTTTAGATCTTTGAGATTGAGAGCACAAGAAAACTAAAGTGTTTTCGCTTGAGGATCTGGGCTAAGGATGAAGTTATGAAGATGTTCTTGAGAATTCTGGAAATAACAAAGGCAATATTCAAATTTTCAACAAATACTTGAGAGAGAAATTCTTGAAATGCTTAGCAACTTCAAATGGTTGAAGTTATGGGATATTTATAGTAGATCCCCAAAAACTAGCCGTTGGAAATCCTTGATGAGTCAGAGAAAGGACGGATGTGCTGTCGCTCATTGAGTGGAGCACGTGTCCTTTTATAGCCGTTAGACACATAACACAAATATGACCGTTATGGACAGGTGTCCTTAGATGCAGGTGCATACGTGTTATTTAACCACCATTGGATCATTGGCGTAGTTTGAATCTTCTTCAAGTCTTCGAGTCTTCATTAAATCACTGAATGTTATTTCAATATTTATGCGCGTTGAGCCAAGGGGCGCGTAGACATAGCGCGCGCTAAGCCATCTGGGGCCCGTGAGCCAAGCTAGGCGCATTACTCATGCGCGCGCCTAAAGAGGTGCATGGCGCATGGGAGAGGCGCATGGCGCGTGGCTCAAACTCAAAGTGTGATTTTCTTGAATCTTGATCTACTTGCCCTATTCCTAAGCCTATTCTATTGCAATGGACAACCTAAAAAAATGAAGTATAAAAATTTCTTACATGTGGGTCTAAAGTCCATGAAATAAAACTTAGGTGATGGATCAATCAAATCTAATCAATCCTATTACATTAAAACTGAGATATAAGTGGGCATACCCAACACTTTGTATAATCAAGGTTAACTAATCAAATTAATTAACAGAAGCAAAATCTTGTGATTCAATTATGAAGCAACATTATGGGGACGGAATCTATATTATCTGTAAATGATTTACAGATTGGATATTTCATTCGCATTCCCAGAAACAAGGCGTAAGTTTGCCATTGGTCCATGCAATGAATTAATCCAATATAGTTTCCTTCTCTGCAAACTATTTGCACTTTGTATAGGGATAAATTCTGAAACTTTGAGATTACACTAACCCTAAACTCCTTTAAGATTATGATCTCAGTAACTGTCTGGACTTATGAACTGAAACCTGTTTCAGGAAACACGGTTTCCAAAACCTGCCGTCTGAAACAGATCAGAATCAGTAATGCTCAAACCATCCGTACAGATGTTTCTGGAAGCATCCAGATTTATCCGTACAGCTCTTTCATACAGTTCACATAAACTCTGAACTCTTCAGAATTCTGAAACTGTATCTGCAGAGCATCTTGAAATTAAGAGCACAAACCGTACGGCCGAAACTAAGCCAAAAGGCATCCACATTTCCGTACTAAGATCAAGGAGCCAAGTAACTTCTCTATACGGTCGAAACTAAGCCAAAAGGCATCCACATTCCCTTATAGATTGGTCACATGTCACAAGACCCTTTCATTGTCTCTTAATCTCATAGATTACAGCAATTCTAAACTATTTAGAACTCTTATTTCTGCATCCTTTCTGAATTCTTCGGCCAAAAACTATTTCAGGAAACACGGTTTCAAAAACCAGCCGTCTGAAAGCAGTTTCCAGTTTTGAATTCTGTAAATAATTTATAGAACAATCTGAAAACCAAAAAACAAAATCAAATCTGAGAATTTCCAAACTATCCGTACGGATCAGTTTGGCATCATCTAAACCATCCGTACGGATCCATTGGTAGGATCCTAGATTTCCAGTTTTTTCAGAATTTCAGAAATTCGACCAAATCCAATATCATGTTTATACATAATCAGATTACAGAAACATGAATTTACAGATTACGAATTTAATTAGATCTTATCAATACCATGAATAAACAATTTATTACATACACAAATTAGATCCAAATTATCAATACACATAATCAAATTATTTATTGATATCCCAAACATGCAATTATTCATATGGATCAAATCAATACAATAATTACATAATCCCCATATTCATGCTCATAAATTTTATATCTCATATATAAAACTCAAATCACACATACATCTTATTGTCATGTAGATATTATATAATCGAATTAAACAATTTCAACATGATATACTAAAATAATCAACAACGAACAGAGCTATGATACCACTGTTGGGTTTTGATGCATCATGCGCAGCGGAATAAACAGATAAAATCAAACACCCAAGAGCCCGGATCCGTGCATGTTGATTAAATTAAATACAAGATGAAAGAAACATACCCTTGAAGATCGAATCCATGAACACGGACTTTAAGGTGTTAAAGCAAACACCCTCTATCGGTATCCACATGTCGAACGGATATCAAGAACACCTTCTTGATCTGGATTGGTAGACCCAAGTCTTGATGAAGAAACGATTTCTTCGTAAGAATTATTTTGCTCCATTGATTATTGAGTTATGATGATTCTAAATCTCAAAACTAATAATCCCCTCTATATGTGTGTAATTGTTTCTCAAACAACATGTTATGATTTCTAAAATCAACCATTAGGTTTCTCAAACCCGACTGCACACATATATAATAGGGTATAAACCTAATTCCTTTTGGGATCAGAATTCCTTGTCAAATAAGATATCTGAACAAACTGTTTTCCGTCTGGACAAACCATCCGTACGGATTGGGTGGGTGGCTCCCAAACCATCCGTACGGATCCTTCTAGTAGGATCCAGTTTTTTCCCGTTTTCTGTGCCTTATTCAATTCGTTCTATTGTGTGTGACCCAATAGGATTATACTAAGTTGGCAACGAGTTCGAACGAGTCAGAACCCGTAAGTCATAAGCGGACTCTAGCAAGCCATTATGACTATCCAATTAGTATAACTTTGAAAGCTCAAAGTAACCTTATAGAACATATCACAATCCCTTTGTCACACGATATCATATTGGACATAAGTCATGGTCCACGTCAACTTATGTTGTCCAATGCTTTCTCGATCTCGAGTAGATTGACATGAGCAAATAACATTGAACGCTTCAATTCATTTGAGTACGGCCGTACACTATTATCAATCTCACTCATCGAGTGGCAAAGCAGATATCTCTCTTGAGAGAGGGATAAATCCCATCTTGACTTATCATTCTTCCCTACAAGAATCCGATTATGCCAATCGTAGCCTTTATAACTTCCCGGTTAGGGGTAGCGTTTGAGTGCGTCAAACATAATGTTCATCATGTGGAAGACTATGATAATCTCAGGTCTAAGGATGAATGATATAACTATTATGAGATTTAATTTAATTATGACATTTGACCATGACATAAATCTCATAACGGGTCTATCCAGTACTTGTTCTCCAACATGTACCCACAAGTTTAATCCGCATCCTATGCGCTATAATCATCATATGATTATCCATTAAACTCATGCTATCCCTTCATAAGTTCTAGGGACAATGATCATTATAATAAACATGCAAAAGATATAATAATCAGGTTTGTTATCTCTATAACAATGATATAACGCATAGGCCTTTCTCAAGGGCCAAGGGAATAATATCCAATAATCTCCCACTTGCACTAGGCCCAATCAACGCGTATCCAATACCCATTGAGCTTAGTTATGATCTCCATCATAATTGCAAACGAGCTTATGTAGGATAATTGTCCTTGTTAATATTATAAGGTATTTTGCATATTTTGACATCTCCTATCTTTGACGATTTCTCGAGTAAGATAGAAATGTCTGAGTATATGTTTAGATAAGATATTAATCCCTTGACTTGTGTAATAACGATTATTGACACAATGAAGGTACATTAAATTAGTGACACTAGAAACGATTTCTAATTTACTAATTAGAATCTTAATTTTAACATTTTCTAGTTGCATCTCATGCCACTCAACCCTTTTGTAGAATAGTAATGGTCCATTTAGAACTCTTCTAACACCATTATTAGACGTAAACATGTATTTATACTGTAATATTTATCTTTGTTGTTTTATAAGAATGCATCTTTGTAACTATTTACAGGATCATCTTATATTCCATCAAAGATCAAGAATGCATCCTTTAGTTCTTTTGAAGTACTTAAGGATGTTTCTTAACTAGTGACTTTCACTAGGATCCGATTGGTATTATCTCATCATACTCCAAGTATATGAGACATCCGGTCTTAGTATATTAACATGGCTTACATGATAGATCCAATTGCCGAAGCATATGGAATCCTAATCATGTACTCTTTTCTCATCAGTCTTCCAGTAAGACTAAATCTTGCAAAGATTAATGCCATTAGACTTTTGCAAGTGACCTCTCCAAGAGTCTTGCATAGTGAACCTTTCACTATATTGTCAATATTAGTACTTTGACTTTAACCAATCAACCTTTTAGACTTATCTTCATAAATCTAAATTCCAATGATATAGGTGGCTTTTATCCAAGTCTTTCATTTAGAAACTCTTTCAAAATGATTTATATATCAACCATATATATATTAGACTATGAATAAAATTACGCTCCCACTAAATTTATTGTAATCACAAGTCTCATCATTGATGAATTTCAAACTCTTTGAATACTTCATCAAAATGAAATTTCACTCCTAGTAGTTTGCTTCAATCCATCTCATGAATTTTTGCAACTTGCATATTTTATTAGAATTTTATGGATCAATCAAAACTTTTAGTTTGTATCAAACACATCCTAATGTAAGTTCCTGTTAAGGAATATAGTTTTGACATCCATCTATCATATTACATATTCGAAATATGAAGTCATGACAATTAGAATTCTAATAACATTAAGCATGACTACGAGTGATAAAGTTTCATCATAATCGACATTATGAATTAAATTTTCTCAATTAGTCTTGCTTAATCAATATACACTTTTAGATTTTATGACTCCAAGTCATTGATCTAAATCCGGAACGGACTTTGCATCTTGATAGGTAATAGGTCAATCATTCGCAATGATATCTTCCCTATTACTTTCTATTACGAGAAATCAATATTTCTTGTTATAGATAGTATCCTATCAGTTATGCAAATTTCTTGTGTATACTTGAATGAATTTCCACAACTCTTTGTGAATATTTGTTCAACTTCCATCTTAAGTTCCATGTCATTTTGGGTCTCGAACTCGTCGAGATACATTTTACTCCCACTAGTTCATTAGAGATAAACGATTTATCTAAAAAGTGTTATTTAGAGTAACAAACGATTTGTACTCTAAAGGGTGTAAAATTAATATCATTAAGATATCCCATGGAATTACATTTATAAATTTTGGTGTGATTTTGTCCCAGACAACACTTTTCTCAAAAGCATCACATCACAAATCTTTATGAAAGACAAACCAAGTTTTCTTACATTCCATATCTCATATGGCATCAGTAGAACCTCCTTAGATGAAACTCAATTTAGTGTAAGCGCAGCTATTTCTAGAACTAAATCCAGAAGGATAATTAAAGACCAGTTTGACTTATCATGAGGTGAAAAACAGCAGTTTGCAGACAATCTGCAGGTTTCTGTAAACAGGGGCCGTACGGCTCAGTACTAGGCGTGCGCCTAAATTGTAGCCATACGGTGATTGTTCCCAGATTCTGTTCTCTTATTCTGCAAACTTTCTGCAGAATTCTCATAAAGTCCAAGGCTCAAATATTCATCACTTCGATCAGATCAGAGTACAATAATAATTTTGCCATGAGGTGTTGAAATCCTTTCTAGCATTGTTACTTTAATAAACTACATACATCAAAATGTATAAGTTCAAAAGAGTACTTCCTCTTACTACTATTAGTAAAATATATCTTGATCGATTTCTAAGATTCACATCTATCACATGATTCGAAATCATATGAATTTAAAAGTCCGTTCCATGAAATTTTAGATATGTGTTTCTTATCATTTGATATAGACATTAATGCTTTTTAAGAATGTAACGATTATATCCTTATATTCAGATTTCCATTATTTACGTTATGCTCATTATTTTGTTTATCCAAGATAAGGATATTAAAAGTCCCATTATATGATTAGCAATACAATAAGCAAATCATATTTAATGGAACACTTTCTTATTCGAAATAAGAAATATCCATAATCTTCTAATGAAGAAACCAAAATAATATTTCTACTTAAAATAAGAATATAGCACCATTTGTTCAAAAAAAAAAAATATGAACTTATTAGGTAAAGACACTTCGCAAGTTCCTATGATTAATGTTTCAACCATTGCATCATTATTGCCACATAGGTTAATCTTTGCCCCTACAAGTAGAAATTTTAACATAAATACTTGAAGTGGTAGTCTAACTACCCTTCCTTTTGATCTTTTAATTCAAATTGTAATTTCACCAACGGCCAATCCTATTGCCAAGGTACAAATTACATTCTTTGGATTTTAGGTTTTAGCCACAAATGTTTCCTTTAGGCTTGACAACTCTTGTCTTGCCTTTATCTTAAATCTTTGTCCTTATTAACCTTTAGAGTTTGAGAAGGTTTCCATTTGATATTAAGAATTAGCATTTTAAACATCAAATGTCGCTCATGAATTAATATCAAATCCTTTTGTTAGTTCCAAACTAACTTGATAACCAAGCCAACTAAGGTAATTAATATGTCTCTCCATGTTCAAAACATGAGAACTTATTAATATGTCTATCATTCATCACATGAATGTTAGGCTCTTAATCAATCTCAAACTTTATTTGCCTTTCTTGCTTATAGTAACGCTTTTTACGTGATTGCTTATCAAATAAGCATCCATGTGTTTCAGATACTTCTTAAGTTCTAAACATATGGTAGCAAGTCATAAGACAATTGACATCTATAGAATCATCCACATGTTTCTAATAAATGTCTTTGTCTACCCTTAAGGCATAAGGTTTCTTAGGAATAGGAGTATGCTATTTTCTTTCACATCCATTCCCAACCAGTCTTTTCTCTTCATCGGTCCATTCAGCTTTTGGTTTTTTGATTAACGGTATGTCTGCATTGGTTTCTAGATTCGGATTCACTTTCATTGGGAATTATGGTCCAATGGTAAGACAATCACCAAGTTGCTCGTCCATGGAGTAGAACTGAGTTAGAATGCTGTGCTTCCATACGTCAAAGTTATCTTCGTCGAACACTGGAACGTGAGTGAAGTTATCCGTTGCCATAGTTTTCTGACTTGCCATTTTGAATCGGCACCCATGTCGCGCCCCAGACCCGTGGTCCTACTTGGCCCCACGCTCGGGACACGATTGGAAGACGTTATAAAACACTTTTAGAAATTTTTTCGAAATATACTTTCATAAAGTTTAACAAAATCCACACTCGAAGTTCAAAGACTTCCATTTAATTTTCAAACAAACTCTTTCACAAACGAAAGTACTTAGCCCGAAGGCTTACACACTCTTATACAAATGTACAATAACCACACTTTAACAAAACAGGTGATACACGGATAAAGTCTCGGGTACACTACCCCAAAGGTTATACATTTATATAATGTAACCTTTAAACCACACTTACTTTCCAAAATGGATTATCAACCCGACGTCCTCCCTTGTAAAGTGACCTATCCCCTTGGCTTGCCTTTATCTAAAACAGTAAACAAATAAGGGATGAGAATGAATCTCATTAAGATACTAAAATGCAACTACGTTTCATGCTAAAATGATAAGCATAAAGAACAATATCATAAGCATCACATAGCACATAGTATGAGAGGTAAAACCAACTCGTATACTACAAATACCACAAATGCCACACTCAGGTGGATACCAAGCCAAGGTTTACCCAATAAACATAACTGTCTGAGAATACCATCTGAGAAAACCATCTGAGCAGCATAAATAGCTGGAGCCGGGATCCCGAAAACCAAACCATAACCATAAGAACCAAAGTAACAACGGGGAAATATGACACAAAGTCATAACCCAAATGCTCACTTAAGGGAGCGATTCATCCCATCCAAGGCCAATATGGACTGGGGAAACGGTAAAGGCAACAGTGGACACCTTATAGTGAACTTGGCTTGTGTGCCACTATAATTCTCCCACCGCCTGACACAAGGTACCAATGGAAAACCTTATAGTGAACATAACTTATACCACTATAATTCTCCCATTGCCTAACTCAAGGTACCAATGGAAAACCTTATAGTGAACATAACTTGTACCACTATAATTCTCCCACTGCCTGACACAAGGTACCAATGGAAAACCTTATAGTGAACATAACTTGTACCACTATAATTCTCCCACTGCCTGACACAAGGTACCAATGGAAAACCTTGTAGTGAACATAACTCGTACCACTATAATTCTCCCACTGCCTGACACAATAACACAAGACCAGCTGGACTTTCCACAAGGAGCACAGTAATGAATACTTGCTAAACAACAACAACCGGGGCATGATTCCAAAGTAGGGAACCACACAAAGTCATCACAAAGATGTAAACACGCTACTCACAAAAGATTTCACAACATTGACATTAAGTCACAACACAATCCTTTATCAATGACATTAAGTCAAACAACCATCTTGCACACACTTGAACACGATCCTCAACAACCAAGTACGTTAAACCCATTTATCACACAAGGGATTACAAAGTAAGAAACCACACGAAAGCATCATAAAGATGTACAACACCCAAAATGAACCTAAACGGTTACATCATTCCAAACTCGATCACAAACGGACCATTCCTAAACGTTTTGTGTTATAAAACACTTACTGAAAACTCAACATAATATGAACCTGAAACTCAACTAAATAAACCAACCTATCTCGTAGTACTCAAGAATAGATTTAAAACGATAGTTTACACGCCTAAAACGGAGTCCGGATGAGAAAGTTATGACCTCCGGAAGATTGAACATTTTCTGGAAGATTATGAGGTCGCCCACTTCACAGTGTGCGGTCGCCCAAAAGCCCATTTTCATAGACAAAACTTGTCAGAAGAGTGTGCGGTCGCCCACACTTTGTGTGAGGTCGCCCACTTCCTAAATGTACCAAATTTTCACTCCTTTCGTCCTAACTTCTCAGAAATACTAACCTTACTCTTAGTCTAACTTATACATAACGATCAAACCCATTTCCAGTCACATAAGTGCTCAGAAATTAACACCAAATAACTAACAAACTCAATACTTCTCATAAACCAGAAATTAGCAACATAAGTACCAAATATAATACTCCCTCCGTTTCACCGTCTCAAAAGTACTAATACTCCTATACCTGAAGCATACACTCTACTCATATAAGTGCAAAGAACACCCAGGAACACACTTATACTTCCCTTACCATTTCAAAACCAACTTTCCAAATACTCCCTTTGTCCCAAAATTATACTTTGATCACTCAACTTTTCATTTGAACAAATAAACCCCTGAACTTATATTTCTAATAAGGACCCTAAGGTTTCAACTTATTCATTTAACTCCCTTAACCATTATTACTATTAACCAATTAAATGACACAATTAATCAAACAATATGTGCAAGTCATAAAATATGATGCAGCACATAAAATGCACACATAATATCAATTTACAATCCCCAAAAATATAAAATAAATAGGGACGAGTTTTGGGGTCGTTACAACCCAAGCTGTTAAGCTTGAAAAACAGAAGTTTTATGAAGGTGTTAGCTCTGATACCACTTGTTGGTCCCAGATACACAACAAGGGTATGAGAAGGAGGCTAGAAAGGGGGGGGGGGTGAATAGCCTACTTAAAATTTCAACCCTTTTTCAAAATTCAACCAAGTGCTTACAATCCTGAATTTTGCGGTCCAGTAAAAACCACGGGTCAAGGTGTAATATGCACAGCAGAAGTTTTCGATGGAAATAAGGTAGAGTTGGTTTTGACTAAAATCTCTAAGTGTAAGCTCACTCACGGTCAAGGTTTTCCGGTCGAGTGAGATGCGGTTAGAGAGTTGCGGTCAAGAGACTTGCGGTCAAGAATGGTTGAGTTTGAAAGTTGTTGTCTTAGAAGTTTTGGTAAATAATAAGTTAGTCAGATTTTAACTTAGGCAATATGGAGAACATACAAACACAATTCACAACAGTTCATAAATCTGAAAGATCAAAACACTAAATGACAAACAAGATTAATATGAACAATAAAGAACAAGATGAACAATACTTAAAAGTAAATTAGCAGAATGTAAGAACAGTAAGTAAATGACACAAGTATTTAGAAAGGTTCGATCTGTGAAAAGATCTACGTCCTTTTCCAAGATGGTCAGTCTTGGATTTTGAATGGAGGTATATTAATTTACTTGTGTACAGATTACATAGATGAAGCTTTGAATCAACGCCTACTTTCTATGAAAAATAAATCCTAGACTTAGACCAGTGTATCCCTTTTGATGCAATCTATGTGATTGATCAATTAGGGTGAGTGTGTGTGTAAGAATCAGAAGCTCTTTAAAATCTAATTGATTGTAGAGCCTAATGAATCTTGTGTGTTGCAAGGCTTGAGATGACTTGAATGTTGCTGGAGATCTTTGAAGGTTTGAAGGCGAAAGCTTGAAGATTCAAATGATTCTGGAAATCTTGAGTATGATCTTCAATCACCAAGTATTTCAACAGTAATTTCTCTCTTTGAATCTCAGCAATGTTCAATGAAGAACTTAAGGGTTATTTATAGCCTTGAATGAGAAAATAGCTGTTGGAATTACTTGGGGTCCAAGTTGAAGGACAATGAGATGTTGAATTCTGATTGGAGATCATTCTGAGCTGTCCCTTTTTGCAGATAAGATGTGGTCCCTCTTAGATGAATTCAAATTTGAATTACTTGGGGTCCAAGTCAAGTTCTGCAACGTTCTAAACTTACCATAGTTATGGACAAGAGTGAGATCATGGTTAAGTTTGAACAAACTTGGGTTACTTGGACATATTCATTTCTTGCGGTCGAGGCCTTACGGTCGAGAGCTTTCCGGTCAAGTGGTCTTCCACGCTCATGTGAATTATCACGGTCAAGGTGAGTTCTCTCGGTCAAGGACTTGACCACTAAATTTCCAAACTTAGAAAATTTTAAGCCCTATCAATCTAAAGCCTATACTACTAAGGTGGACTGTTCTAAAAATAAAGTTTAACACTTCTTACAATATATCCTAAAGTCCACAAAAGATAAAATTAGGTTATGAGATCTATCAAATCTAGGTAATAGGAGTGGTTTATAATAAGCATACCCAACAGATCCCAATAAAAAAACTCCTCGAAAACTACCTAACTGTCCCAAAAACATTGTATTGACTTACCAGAAGGCGATGGATCCCGGAATGGCAGAGAAGAGGATAATGAAGATTGAAGACGATGGCGACTGGTAGCGGCGCCGGTCGGTTGAGAGAAGGGTTGAAGAGAGAGAGAGAGAGAGAGAGAGAGAGAGAGAGAAAGGTGATAGAATGAAATTGACAAGTGAAAACCGAGAGGCACACCGCATACGTTCACTATTCACTAAACGACATTAGTAGATGGCAAACGAAAGGAAAAAAAAAAAAAAAAATAGAAAGGTGGGTTGGCCTGCCCAAACCCGTTTGGCCCACGACCCAAACGGGCTACTCCAAAATGGCCCACTTGTATTTGGGTTAGCATATTTAGGACCCAACCCACCTTTATTCTATGGTGGGCCGGGCTGGCCCAATAGGCTCAGCCCAAATTGACGGCTCTAGTAAATAGTAGTGTTGGTTGAATAAAATGAGTGGTGAAAAATGAAGAGAGAGAATGAGTGGGGTTAAATGGTGGGTTGGTTGAATATAAATATATTAAAACATTTCCATTTTTGGCAGTCTCAATTGTTCTGGGATGGCCTAAAAGGGAAATAAGTCCTACTTGTGCTGGGACGGAGGGAGTATATATAAACATTGTTACTTTTCACATGTACTCCCTCCGTCCCAAAACATCTTGCACTTATTTCCCTTTTGGGTGTCCCATTGGTAAGTCCCCTAAAATGGACACTTTTTATTATTATTGTATTGAACTAACCACAAACTTAACACTAACAACCTAATTAAAATCCCACATCAGCCCAACTCCTTTTACATTAGTACCCTCTAAATTTTCACCCAGCCCATTCATTCAACCTTCATTCTCTCTCTAACATAAAACTAGAGAGAAGTTAGAGAGATGCTTCTCTCTCCCAATCTCCTCCACCACCGCCTTCCGTCGCCTCCCTCTACCGCCGCCCTCTGTGGACCGACGCCGCCCTCTGTCGATCGACGCCGCCACCATCACCTACGACCTCCGCCATCTCCACCATTTTCCAGGTTATTCTCTGTCTCTTCTCTCTCTCCATTTCTTTTCTCTCTCGGTCTCTTCTCTCTCCGTCTTTTCTCTCATCGTCTCTTCTCTCTCGGAAATTTAGATTTTGGTTTAGATCTAGAAATTAGGGTTTATTCTTTCCATCTCACTTCTCTCTCTTCAGTGTGTTTTAGTGCTTGTGTGTGTATTTTTGTGTGCGTGTTTGTCCAGATCTGTGTGTGTGTGTTTATATTTTCAAATCGGAACCCAGATCTGATTTTGCAAGCACAGATCTGGAACATTTTTTATGTCTTCTGGTTGGTCTAAGGTTGTTTATTTTTGTTTCACTTTGCAGAAAGGGAGAGAGAGTAGTGATGGATGGTGCTTTGAATTAAGATCTGGTGGTGGTGACTGGTAGTAGTTGGCAGTGGTAACCGGCGGTGGTCAGCGTCGGCGGTCGGCGGTGGTGGTTGGAGTGGTCGACGGTTGTTGTAACTGGTGGTGGACAGTAGTGGGATAGTAGGGGTGGGTGTGTAGCAGTTCTGGATAAATTAATTTGTGTATTTGAGTTGAATTAATAATTAAAAGTTAAGTTAAAAAATATCTTCTAATTATTTTTAAACATCCTTAATTAGCAATATATTTGAATATATATACTACTTCCTTAATTCCCGTGCACTCCCAAAATGGTGCAAGCTGTTTTGGGATGGAGGGAGTATTACTTTTATGTATATAATTGTTACATATAAGTAACACATTTGTTACATTTAGTTATAGTAACTATTACTTTTGGCAAACCAAAAAAACACTAAAAAATATATATATAAAAAATCTAAAAAAAAATTAAAATTGCCTGTGGGTCATGGGTCAAAAACACACAAATAACCCGGATCCATGACCCGTCTCTACTATGAGACGGGTTATGGTGTTCTCGCACAAGTTTTTGTCTTCAACTTTTACAACTTTGGTCGGTTAACATTTTTTTTTTTAAAAAAAGAATTCTTATAAAATAGTTTTTATTCAATGTATAAATATTTGAGGAATTCAATCTGAAACATAGGGAGTACACCCTCTATTTTTTTGGTTAGTGTTGCATGTAACTATTTGGTCTATCAGCATTTTATTTTATTTTCTTATTTTTTTCGAAGGAGGTCTATCCACATTTTCAATAGTCATATTTTGCTTTATTTTTTATTTTAATCAATCTTATATATGCGCAGTTTTAACTATTCTATTCAAGATGAGTGGTTTATGTACTTGTACTGTTACATCATTCAAAATTGTTAATAAGATGCAAAAACAATGTAATGAAACATTTTTTTTTTTTTTTTTTTTCATATGAAATGTATCTCGTATTATGTGAAATTAATGAATCTCAAATATACACATCAATAGACGAGGCGGGAAGGAGAAGAGGAAGACTAATGTGGTGTCTCGATTTCAAGGGTGATGATAAGCATTGAGGGAAGTGTAAAGACGAAGGAATAGTTGAATCTGAAGTAGGTTACCGCAAAATGAATGAGGAGGGTGTTGTTGATTTTGAGGGATGGAGATAAATGTGGAATCAGTCTTAAAGAGGATTAAGGGGAGCGAAAGAGGGTGAAGGAGGATAGAAGTGGGAGATGGGACATTCATTTTGTTTTTTTCATTTTTATTTAATTTTATTTGACAATGGCTTTTAACATATGGTGAATGCAAGGACAAAGTGGGACCAAAAAATGTTCATTACATTGTTAATTTTTTTTAACAATTTAAAATTATGTTAAGGAGTTTGCACATAGTAAACTTGTATTTTGAGTACGATTCAAACTACCCTAAAATAGTTAAAATTGTCATAAAATGGTTAAACCCATTTGTTAAAAATAAAAAATGAAACCGATGCGAAACCGTATAAGTTGACTCTCTAAGATATAGCTAGCTAGACACAAGATTTTTCATATTTATTTTAGTTTGTATAGTTAAATTTTCATACAAGGTCTACAATGAGTTTAAATTTGAGTTTGTTTTAATCTTGATGAATCGTTAAAAATCTTATGATATTGGACATATGCACAATCACATGTTCAAAATTGAGAAAAAAGAATCATTAAAAATATTATGATATCGAACATATGCATAAGCACATGTTCAAAACTGAGAGTAGAAATATCTTTTATTCACCCTTAAAAGCAATTATCATTGCACATGCTTGGTTTTTCAGGCACATAAATTTATGAGACACTTTAATAAACAAAGCTTAAAAGGCATTCATTCGTTGTATCAATTAGTTTTAAACATGTGATAGATATATGTATATCTATTGACATTTAATTTAAAACATGTGAAAGATACAGATGTTGTTGGGTTAATGCCTTTGAATTTGGGACGCTAAGTTAAAGGATTAAACAACAGATAATTTCACAATTCCTTGGCAGAGCAGACCTAGGTCCGGGCGCGCAAGGCATATGACCCGGGCGGACCTAGGGGGGTCCGGGCGCACCAGACTGAAGACCCGGGCGGACCTAGGAGAAAAGGCGAATCGGAAATCTTACGTCAGAAATTAGCGTTTGGGGATCCGGGCGGGTACAAAAGGTGATCCG
The DNA here is from genome assembly GCA_026119855.1 of Campanula takesimana. Taxonomy (NCBI): domain Eukaryota; kingdom Viridiplantae; phylum Streptophyta; class Magnoliopsida; order Asterales; family Campanulaceae; genus Campanula; species Campanula takesimana. Next base: position 1,863,894 of record JAOWBW010000235.1, read on the forward strand.
GACGGATCAGTGCAGGTCTGGGCGGACCAAGAGAGGGACCCGGGCGGACCAGAGACCAAACAGCAGCAGGATTTCAAACGACGTGCAGTTTCGCAGAAGGGAAGGTTTTCAAGTCAGTTTCGTACTAGAATTCCAAGTTCCTATCTGTAGATACCCCGGAGAGCCCACTACTTGGCTAGAGCGGTGGAAGGATCCTAGGATGTCCATTTGATTTTAATTGTGAGAGTCGCCACCTATGTTTTTAGAGGAACATAAGAAAAACCTAAAGAATAGCCTATTTTATATACAAAACCAGAGATTCGGGAAGAGAAGGGTTCGGGGGTTAGGTGACGGAGTGTGAAGTACTTAAATACCCACTCCGCCCCGCTTACGCGGGTCTTGCTACTATTGGTGTTCTAATGCTAAATGTCCTTATTTTAATGTAAGAAATGTGCTAACAATTGTAAGGGAAAGAAAAGGGAAATAAAAGATAAATTGTTTTATTATATTAATGATAAAGATTACATGTCAAACTATTCTAACAATTACATTAATAAATGAATGATAAATTAAAATGGAGTTTAAAATGTTGGAATGTAACTTTGACCAAACTTCAATAGTGAAGTGGCCTTTTGGTTGTATTCCTTTTTATGGAGATTGCATACACATTAGAAGAGATGAAAGATGAAGAAAGAAAATAAAGAGTTTTGATAAAGGAGAAGTAATAAATAAGATTAAGAGTTTAGAAGAAGAAGAAAGTGGGCATTGTACCTTGTGCTTGAATGGGAAAGAACCAAAATTGTCTATAGTAACCACCCTTTGAAGATGAACTTTTTGTGTTTTTTAGAGTATTCTTGAGTCAAAATCCTTCCTCCCTTACATGGTGGAATGAAGAGGTATTTATAGGTGTTAGGGAAGTGTTTGTGGTCACAAAGATGGCTCTTCCCCGGATCAAGCCAAGGCATAATGGTTTTGGAGGTTACAAATCAGAAAAGGGAGGGAAATTTGGCAAAATCTGAGATTCCGGAGGTGGGATGCGCGCACATCCCACCCCCCCTATGGGAAGAACACGCCTCCCACAAAGGAGGGCAAAGGCGCGCACATCCCACCTTCAAAAAATCTATACTTTAGCCCAAAAGTTGGTCCCGTTATGCCGTTACGAAACTAACGAAATCAGTCAAAAACTTAACGAACACCACGAAAGTCAGCAAAAACTAAGTAAACAAAGACTCAAGGTTGACTTTGTAACTTAGTCGAGTCCAATACTAACGGAGTAAGTCAAGAACTTAACGTAAAGTAACAAAAGTTAACGAAAAGTAACAAAACTTAACAGAAAAGAGGAAGATAGAGAATGTGTATGCAATCGGGATATGAGAGGTCCAAGGCGGGGTATCTACAGAGCCCCTCGGTGACGTGGATTGCAAATCAAAATACGTCGACGAAAGAAAGACAACCGCCGAGGACATCGACAAAAGAAAATAAAGACTCAATAAAAAGCAGGAATTATTGAAATTGCGAGAGATAGGGGTGCTCTCCCGGTGTGAGCGGCTTTTGTTGATAGAGGAGGCGGCGTGATCCATTTGTAAATCTGCCGGCTGAATCCGTTAGTGAACCCGTTTGATGAATCCGTTAGTGAACCCTTGCTGACAAATCCGTTAGTGAATCCCTTGAATGAGTCCATTAGTGAACCTTTGTTGACGAATCCGTTAGTGAATCTGCTTGTTGAATCTTGATGAATCCGTTAGTGAATCCCTTGAATGAGTCCGTTAGTGAACCCTTGTTGACGAATCCGTTAGTGAATCCGCTTGATAAATCCGTTAGTGAATCCCTTGAATGAGTCCGTTAGTGAACCCTTGTTGACGAATCCGTTAGTGAATCCGTTTGATAAATCCGTTAGTGAATCCCTTGGATGAGTCCGTTGGTGAATCCTTGTTGACGAATCTGTTAGTGAATCCGATTGATGAATCCGTTAGTGAATCCCTTGGAAGAGTCCGTTGGTGAACCCTTGTTGATGAATCCGTTAGTGAATCCGTTTGATGAATCCGTTAGTGAATCCCTTGGATGAGTTCGTTGGTGAACCCTTGTTGACGAATCCGTTTGATGAATCCGTAGTAAATCCCTTGGATGAGTCCGTTGGTGAACCCTTGTTGACGAATCCGTTAGTGAATCCGTTTGATGAATCCGTAGTGAATCCCTTGGATGAGTTCGTTGGTGAACCCTTGTTGACGAATCCGTTAGTGAATCCGTTTGATGAATCCGTTAGTGAATCCCTTGTATGAGTCCATTGGTGAGCCCTTGTTGACGAATCCGTTAGTGAATCCGTTTGATGAATCTGTTAGTGAATCCCTTGGATGAGTCCGTTGGTGAACCCTTGTTGATGAATCCGTTAGTGAATCCGTTTGATGAATCCGTTAGTGAATCCCTTGGATGAGTCCGTTGGTGAACCCTCATTGACGAATCCGTTAGTGAATCCGTTTGATGAATCCGTTAGTGAATCCCTTGAATGAGTCCGTTGGTGAACCCTTGTTGACGAATCCGTTGGTGAATCCGTTTGATGAATCCGTTAGTGAATCCCTTGTAGGAGTTCGTTGGTGAACCCTTGTTGATGAATCCGTTAGTGAATCCGTTTGATGAATCCGTTAGTAAATCCCTTGAATGAGTCCGTTAGTGAACCCTTATTGAAGAATCCGTTAGTGAATCCGTTTGATTAATCCGTTGGTGAATCCCTTGAATGAGTCCGTTAGTGAACCGTTGTTGACGAATCCGTTAGTGAATCCGTTTGATGAATCCGTTGGTGAATCCCTTGAATGATCCCGTTAGTGAACCCTTGTTGACGAATCCGTTAGTGAACCCTTGTTGACGAATCTGTTAGTGAATCCGTTTGATGAATCCGTTTGTGAATCCGTTGAATGAGTCCGTTAGTGAACCCTTGTTGACGAATCCGTTAGTGAATCCGTTGGCTGAGTCCGTTTGTGAACCCATTGCTGAATCCGTTTGTGAATCCATTTGTCGAATGCTTGTACCTGTTATATGTATGCTTTTGTAGATATATGTGCTTATGTGAGATGTGAAATAGAAATTGAGAGAAAATTGTGATTGTGGTGTGATGTGATTTGGGAAGCAGAGATTGCTTGAGAGAGATTTTTCGAGAATGGAGAAATTGCTTTTGTGTTCTGTGTGATTTGTAGAAAACGTAAATGATGTTCATAACTTCACTTACCATGGCCGCTTGATTTGGGATGGATTTCTGATGCCGTGGCTTTGATGAAGGATGTTGACACTTTTGATGAAGATGAGTCGCTTGTACTTTGATGGGGTGTCGGTGAGATGACATTCTGGATGACGGGTTGGTCGTGCCAAAAGGCTGCCTACGTATCCCTTAAAAAGAATCAGACCAACGTAGTTCGAGGATGATGGAGAACGCTGGGGAAGAAGCTAGGAGCAAAGCAAAAATAAAACACATACTTTTTACACAAGTAAGAAAAAGAAAAATCTTTTTATCGTTTTTTTTTTTTTTTTTTTTTTTTTTTTTTTTAAAGTTCGTAGGTGAACCATTTTAATCATTGTGTGTTTGTAAAGCCAACCCAAGATCAAGTCACGTTCGGTCGAAGTCCGGATTGCCTTGCTTGAATTCTGTTGTCGCTGTTGTGCCTAACGAAGATTGATGTCTAGCCCCAAGAGACTTGTCAATTATGGGGCTTCAAAGACCTTCGATGGCGAGATGCCAAGGAGTTGTTGATTGTAAAGCCCCTAGAATGCCCTTGATGCCAAACTTTGATTGACTCGTGAAGCCCCAAGATAAATCAGCTCTTGACCCATTCAAATGACTCGTCTTTTGTTGTTGATGTCAGCAAGCCCCAAGAGAAGACTATTGATACCAAGCTTCAAAAGATTGCCGAGCCCCAAAATGTCATGTACTTGTTGTTTGCGAGCTTCAAGATGGTGGAGTGTGAATACCTTTCGATGTAAAGCCCCAAATTATCTTGGAATCGGCTCGGCATTGAGAGCGGATGCACCGTCGAGTAGAATTCTTGATAAAGATCTCCTTCTTACTCTTACTGGGGAGATGAGTGGCCTCATTGTGGTCGGTACCCAAATGGCGGAGGGCTTACGTCAAAAGATGCAGTAGTGTCTTGTGGCGCCGTCGAGGTCGCGGATGATAAGGTCTTGATGTGATAAGGTGCCCAAATGGGTATGCTTGCTTGAGTCTTCTTGAGTTGAACTAAAGACGGATCTTCGGATGCAACTAGTGCTTGGGGCGCAAGAGCCACACTTTTTACTTTTGATCTTGGAGAAGGGGTGCTGAATTGCAGAAACATTGGGATTGGCCATGGCATTTCCCGCTATAACTCTATTTTGATAGAGTTTAGCATATTGAATCTTTTTCCTTTTCTCTAAGACTTTCTTTATAACCTCGTCGTAAGTCACAACATAAGAATCATCAAATTCATTCATAACATCGGAGCCCTCCTTTCAAACCAGAAGACCTTTGACGTGAAGTACAAAGAGTCCCTTGAAGCTTGATCGCTTTCATGAAGCCATAAGACTACTCCCAAATTGCATTGCTCGAGTATCATCCCAAAAAGATTGCCAATTGCGAAGCCCCAATATTGCCCTTTTGCTCGGATTACTGTAATGCCGTAGCCCAAAAGATAGTAGATTGTGAAGCCCCTTGATACCTTCGGTGCCAAACTAATTGAGGAAGCTTCCAATGTTGCATATGACTTTTCTAGGGCCATTTTTGGGAGGTGAAGTGAATTGCTTCTTGCTGAGGGAGCCTTTCAAACTTGAGTCTAACCCCTAGAGTGTCATCACCGATTGTAAGTAGAGCAAGAAAGGCCTATCCTTGATCGGGGGAACAGACATGGGAACACATGACAAGAAGGCTTCTCGACATTCCCTTTGAGAGACCTTGAGGATAGCCCCACACATCTTTCTTGAGCATAGCCCCTAGGGCTCATTAACTGTCTAATGAAGCAAAATAATTTCTCGTTCTTTGAGTCATCTATCCCCTAGGGCGTCATCATTTGTCGAGCAAAGCAAGAGACTCTTCCTCATGCGAGGGAACAAGCATAAGAGGACATGGCAAGAGCTATTCCATTCTCGGGAAGCCTTTCGACATACTTTAGGGGAACATGCTTGAAAACTGAATTACATATTGTTGCTACTTGCTGTCCAAACCAATTGGCTCACCGGGGACTATTTGTGCAACCTTGTACCCTCAATGATGGGCTCATTCTTGGACGGATCTTGGTTACCACGGGCCTTCTTTCACATGAACCCAAAAATGGATATTGCAAGAACAACCTCTCTTATGCCAATAACCCAAAATGACCTTTGATTGTGTCATGCCTTGTCGAGCCTTTTGCACTTCTGAAGTTGCCTTGCTGAGGAGATTTAATGTAGAACTTTTGTAGTTGTCTTCTTTAGAGGCCGGGGATCTCCATTTCTCTTTCCCTTCTCTCTCTCACTCTCTCATTTTTTTATGACGCACCCTGTTTTTTGCCTAGACCGCCCTTTCGGGTTTTCAATCTAGCGGGCATCTCTTTTGCGTCTTCATTTTGACTCGATTAATGAGGAAGTGTGCATTGACTCTAGCTGAGGATGAGAGACATGTGATTTTGCGGTGGAGATCTTTTGTCACTAATGATGAGTGACATTGACTTGACTAGGGAAGTGGTCCCTAGTATTGACATGTAGTTTTATTTATTGAATGACTTACGAAGGCAATAAGTCATTAAGAGAGAAGAGAAAGAAAGCCCCAATTTGATTGCAAGAAACTGGGAGTATCACTGAAAGATAAGAAGCCCCTAGACTCGATAAGGAACGTGAAAGCGATTCCAATTCTAAGAAACTTGTTCAATCTTGAGGTGATTAATTCATTGGCAAATGAATTGTACAAAGATGTCTTGACAAGTTCGAGATGAAGGCCGATCACCATAACGCGTTAGGGCTAAACATATCTTCTTTCTTGCATGAGACCGAACCCGCAGGTTGCCTACATTCCTCCAGTGTAGAGGCTCAGGTCACCGTAGTTCTTGTGAATGCTCTATTCGCAGTGATGGTTGTCGATGTAGCTTTGTCCTTCGTTGTGGAATGATGTTAATGTGAACTTCTTTGAATGAGGGGGATTTTTTTTTTGTTTGCTGTAACTTTTGCCTAGGTTGTTTTGAAGAGTCAACCTAGCGAGCCTTTTTTTTTCACGTGCTCTAATTTTTGCCTAGACCGCCCTTGCGGGTTTTCAACCTAGCGAGCGTTTTTTTTTTTAATCCCCCTTTGAAAACTTTGCTTGATTTTTCTCCATGCTTGATGTCTTGGATTCGTCGTTGATGTTGTCGCCTTCGTCATGATGTTTAGCCCCTAGGCGTTCAAGTGATGGCCTTCGTTCTAAAACTTGTTTAGACATCTTTTCATCATTTTGCCAAGAATTAAATTGAACAACTTGGAAGAGTGTATGAGGACAAGAACGACTTTCATTTAATGAAGACCGACTCAAAATTTAATTGGATGGAAGAAAACTTAATGCACAAATTAGAGGACTTTGACTCTTCTCTTTTTTTTTCTTTTTAATCCTATTTCTAGGTAGAGAAAGAGAAACGGAGACTGTTGTCGTCGTCCTTGTTGTTGTAGTCCTTATTGTAACATGATCTCTTGTTGAAGCTCCATTTCAAAACCAAGCCTCCTCTTTGATGAGTTTCTCTTCACCCACAGTAAATTCACCATTGTCGATCAAATCTTGGATGATGCTACGGAGGACAAAGCATTCCTCGGTAGTGTGGCCGCTATGTTGGTGGTAGCCACACTATTTGTGATGGGCGAGGTTGGCGTTGATAGTCTCGGGTTGGTACCCTTGTAAAGGCTTGATCTTTCCTCTTGCCACCAAAGTTTCAAATGCTTCGGCTTGGGTTACTCCTAGGAGAGGAGTGAAAACTCGGTTGTTGGCGGCACGTTTTTGACTTTTGAGGGCCACTTGAGCATGTTTTACCATTCACCTTTGCCTTGTTGTCTGTGAATTCTTTCAAACGGGCCTTGAGTTCGGAAACCTCTTCTTTGTGAATTCTCCTCTCGAGATCAAAACGGGCTTGCCATAAATCGTCCTTGCGGCGGGCATCCTCGACAAGTCTATCCATTTGTTCCTCCATGGCTCTCATTATGTTGAAGAGCCTTTCGTTGGACACGGAAATGCACCCACCATTGTTGTTGTTGGAAGCCGTTGGACCTATTGAAAGAGCACAGTTGATCGTAGGATGGCCCCACAAACACTTTTTGAGTAAAATAATTTCACCCACAAACAAGAGAAAAGACTCAACCACATAAATAAAAAGACTTTTTTTTATAAGTCGGAGGGATGGAGTCCCTTTTGGGGTTTCTAAGAAAATAGTGGAATCGTCACACTAGTATATAGACCTTCTCGCGGTCCCATATACTCATCGGATTCCACCACGCTTGTGATTCCTACATGTGTCGGGATTAAACTAAATTAATGTAGTAAAGCATACATGCGGGGACGGATTTTTTATTTTCGTCCATAATAACCACTTGGGGACGGAGTTTTATTTCGTCCATGATAACCGCTTGGCATGTATGATTTGAAGACATTAGTTTAGGGAAATCTCGGCACATGAAAACCGACTTGGTCACGGAGTGTTAGACCCTAACTAGAATTGTGTTGTCTTGTGCTCGGCTAATGAGAGGCTTAAGGTCACCCCCGGCATGTAGTCGTGAACTACGCCACGGGTTGAGGTTTACCGCTTCGAAAGAGTCAAGGTCGGGTGGAGCTTGAAACTCTCTAGGACGGGCTCGACGGGTTTGGGGTTATGAACTTTGTGCGGCTCGATTGTGAGCAATTCATAGGAATATGTGCATGTAGTGTGAGGTCAAGCCAAGTGACAAAACATTTTTTTTACTTTTTTTTTTTCAAAGAAAGAAAAAAAAACAAATAAACACATATGTACAACTTTCGAATCACCCGTGTGACCGATAAAATAAACAGAAAATAAAAAAGTTTATGTGTAGGCCCGGCGCCCACACACTGTCATTCTGCGCATTCTGTTCACTGTTCTGTTTTCTGGAAAATTGCCCAGAAGCGCGCGCGTTGGGAAGTGAGAGTGGGAGGCGCGTGCCTCCGAGCGAGAGAGGCCGAGGCGCCCGATTCTGGGCAGTACCTGCAAACTCGTTAGCACAATAACATGTAATTGAAGGACGAGAAGGAAGGCGGGCGATTCTGGTAATTGGGGTTGGACGCGCGCGCTTTAGGCCAAGAGGGTCAGAGGCGCGCGCTTCCAACCTCTTTTACCAGAATGCCCAGAAAACAGAATAAAAGAACACCAAAAGCATAAACACAAGTTTAACCCTCTAAATTATCCCCAGCAGAGTCGCCACTGTAGATACCCCGGGAGAGCCCACTACTTGGCTAGAGCGGTGGAAGGATCCTAGGATGTCTATTTGATTTTAATTGTGAGAGTCGCCACCTATGTTTTTAGAGGAACATAAGAAAAGCCTAAAGAATAGCCTATTTTATATACAAAACCAGAGATTCCGGAAGAGAAGGGTTCGGGGGTTAGGTGACGGAGTGGGAAGTACTTAAACACCCACTCCGCCCTGCTTACGTGGGTCTTGCTACTATTGGTGTTCTAATGCTAAATGTCGTTATTTTAATGTAAGAAATGTGCTAACAATTGTAAGGGAAAGAAAAGGGAAATAAAAGATAAATTGTTTTATTATATTAATGATAAATATTACATGTCAAACTATTCTAACAATTACATTAATAAATGAATGGTAAATTAAAATGGAGTTTAAAATGTTGGAATGTAACCTTGACCAAACTTCAATAGTGAAGTGGCCTTTTGGTTGTATTCCTTTTTATGGAGATTGCATACACATTAGAAGAGATGAAAGATGAAGAAAGCAAATAAAGAGTTTTGATAAAGGAGAAGTAATAAATAAGATTAAGAGTTTAGAAGAAGAAGAAAGTGGGCATTGTACCTTGTGCTTGAATGGGGAAGAACCAAAATTGTCTATAGTAACCACCCTTTGAAGATGAACTTTTTGTGTTTTTTAGAGTATTCTTGAGTCAAAATCCTTCCTCCCTTACATGGTGGAATGAAGAGGTATTTATAGGTGTTAGGAAAGTGTTTGTGGTCACAAAGATGGCTCTTCCCCGGATCAAGCCAAGGCATAATGGTTTTGGAGTTTACAAATCAGAAAAGGAGGGAAATTTGGCAAAATCTGAGATTCTGGAGGTGGGATGCTCGCACATCCCACCCCCCTATGGGAAGCGCACGCCTCCCATAAAGGAGGGGAAAGGCGCGCACGTCCCACCTTCAGAAAATCCATATTTTAGCCCAAAAGTTGGTCCCGTTATGCAGTTAAGCCCCGAAACTAACGAAATCAGTCAGAAACTTAACGAACACAATGAAAATTAACAAAAACCAAGTAAACAAAGACTCAAGGTTGACTTTGTCACTGTAAGGATCCCGTCCCTCGGGGCGAAACAAGCAAAGTTTGCACGAGGAAGAAATGCCAAACACGGGAAACTTTCCTAACGAAAAAAGAAACGGAGTCGCCACATTTGTTAATTTTAAACCAAACAAATGAAAATGGTTAGAGAAGGTGAGTTCGGAGGTCACGTTACACTTTGGGAAGAACATATTTGCGGTTCACCCAAAGTGCCTCGGAAAAACCGAGTCTCCCTTGTTAGTTTGAAAATGTGCATGTGTGTGTGTGTATTTAACGGAAAAGTTTCTGTTATTGGTTTTGTTTGGAAAAACTTAACTGAAAGGGTCTGTTTATTAAGAAAATTAGGATCAAAGGGAAAAACAAATATTTTTCCCCCTGTTCCCAACATAGCCGTACGGATGGACAGGCAGTTTCCTGGGATTTTACAGTTCATTCAAGAACAGTCCAGTTTCAGAGCAGAAACAGAACATTCTGTTGAAACTGGACAGAACTGTTTTGATTCTTGTTTGTTTAAAATACTTTATGAGTTTAAATACAACATTCCTATGCTAAATGATCATCACTTAGTCCCCAAAACAAGTATTTGGGTGTGATCATAAGCAATCATTGGAGAAAATTGAGGAAAGTTGATGAACATGCCCTTTGGGCTAAAATTGACCATTTGGTGATTAAAGATTGAAACTTTATTATCAAGATGGCATTTTTATGACTTATTAACCTTTAAGGAATCAAATTAACACATAAAGATTGAATCTTTGCAACCCCAAAGGGAACTTTAGAGCTAGATCAATGTTGGATGATAAAGATGGAAGCTTTATCATCCAAATGATCATTATTGCCAACAAAAGCATCATTTTAACTAGACAAGAATGTAAATGACAATTAACAAGCCATGATCATCTAGGTTTGAACCTCTTCCACACAAGGCATGGAGGGCACCTTGGATCATCTCATGGCTTGGACAAGATAAATATAGAGTAATATATGTATATTTGCTTGAATGGACAAGTCTTGCATAAATATAAAGTTGCTTGAATGGACAAGTCTTGCAAGTAATGTAAAGTTGCTTGAATGGACAAGTCTTGCAAGTAATATAAAGATTTACATAAACTTAAACAAAGATTAAAGAGAAAATAGAGTTATAGATGAAGAGAAGGGAGGGGGAGAAGGTGGCTTTACCTATTTTGGTTTAGCCAATCTTCCTTTCTCTCTTTCACTCTTCTCTCACACTACTGGAGTGATTTTGACAGAGTAATCCTTCTTGTGTTGTTTCTCCCCCCCCTGAAATGATCATCATGGGGTTCAATTTATAGAGGCTGAGGGTGCCCAAAGTAGCCGTACGGCTACGGACCTCATGTGCCCAAACCATCCGTACGACTCGACTTGGCGAGCTTCTGGATTTTTCCAAGTTTAATTCCAGCTCAGTCCTGGAATATCAGTTTTATCCTAGTGAGGTCCTGGCCCATTGGTTTATCCCTAAATGGTACCCAGAATTCCTCTAAAGTAGGTCAATTTCAGATTGGGGTACTTACAGAGCCCCTCGGCAACATCGCTTTTGAAGAAAGCGGGGTTGTCGATAAAACAAGCATCCCAATCTGATGGGAGGACGTCGTAGCCAATTTGTTCTATGGCTGGACCTAGAGGTATAGGATTCCTACGTATCCCTATTCGAGGGAATCAAGCCTATCGTAGTTCGAAAAGGGTGAGAGATTTTAAGGCTACTCAAACCTATAGGCGACCGTCGAGGTCGGGTGGAGAACTTAGCGTCTTAAGCCTAAGGGTGACCGTTCAAGGTCGGGTGGAGAACTTGGCGTCTCAAACCTTTGGGACCTAGGTGGATATTTTTCATCCTTTCCTAAGGAACAGGCGTGACTCTCCTTTGGTCAGAGGCGGGAACTCAAGCATGACACTCACTCGGTCAGAGGCGAGAACTCGGGCATGACACTCACTCGGTCAGAGGCGGAGGTTCGGACGTGACACTCATTTGGTCAGAGGCAAAGGTTCGGGCGTGACACTCATTTGGTCAGAGGCAATGTTCGGGTGTGACACTCATTTGGTCAGAGGCAAGGTTCAGGCGTGACACTCATTTGGTCAGAGGCAAAGTTTGGGCTTTGGTCAGAGGTAAAGTTTGGGCGTGACACTCATTTGGTCAGAGGCAAGGACTCGGGCGTGACACTCATTTGGTCAGAGGCAAAGTTTGGGCGTGACACTCATTTGGTCAGAGGCAAAGTTTGAGCGTGACACTCATTTGGTCAGAGGCAATGTTCGGGCGTGACACTCATTTGGTCAGAGGCAAGGTTCGGGCGTGACACTCATTTGGTTAGAGGCAAAGTTTGGGCATGACACTCATTTGGTCAGAGGTAAAGTTTGGGCGTGACACTCATTTGGTCAGAGGTGAAGGTTCGGGCGTGACACGCATTTGGTCAGAGGCAAGGTTCAATATGGGCTTACGTCAGGGACGGCCAATTTTCTTGGGCATTCAATTTGACTCTCAATGAGTCAAAGTCGGGGCTTGACTCTGTTTTGGTCAGCCGAAGGGATTTTCTCGACACTCATTTGGTCGAAGTCGGGATTTGACTCTCTTTTGGTCAACCAAATAATTTTTATTTGGGCTTACGTCAGGGACGGCCAATGTTCTTTTCATATTTTAACATGTTAACTGGACTTACGAAGTATGGCCGGGTCAATTTCAACAAAGCTGGTCTTACGTCCATCTATGGACTGCCCGGACACATTTTCAGTAGGAACCTAATTAATTTTCTAGGTTCAAAGAAAATTGCATGAGCCCTAAAAGGGGGGAAAATTCTGGTGCATTTCTGGGATTGATTTAAATGGAGCTTTAAATGGGTGATGTCACAAAGCCATTCAATCAAGAAACCATTAATTTTTGTCAGGGACAAAGTAGCCGTACGGCTAGAGGAGTGATGTTGCTTTTCCAATAAATTTTGTTCCAGGCCTGGTTATCTTCTTCATCATCACAGTTTGGAGTCCAACAGCAGTCTTTCACCTTCCATTTTCGACATTTCCCTTCCATGGATCCTTTTCTCATGGAAAAGTCACCAAAATTGTCCAAAGTTGACCAAGAATGCTTTGAAGGTAACCTTAGGCTTTGGATGAGGCATCAAATGGGGAGTCACAAGGACATATTCAAGTCCAAATTTAGTCTCCAGTCTCTTTGGTCTCTCAAAGAGTTCATCCCAGATCTCGAGCTTCTGAGGGCCGCCGCATCTTTCTGGGACGTGAGGAGGCACGTATACTGTTTTTCTTACAACGATATCACTCTGAATTATGAAGATTTCAAATCTCTAGTGGGTGGCATAGACACGGAGGTCGTCGCTCTTCCCTCAGTTGATGATACCACTTGTGTTGAGAGATTGGTCTCTCTCCTCAACATTCCTTTGGAAGAGGCTCAATGTATGGTCATTAATCCAACTTTCATTGATATTTCCGACCTTCCCAAGAAGTTCATGGAGCGTTTCGATGAGGCTTCTTGGAATGCCTTCGGGCTATGCATCCTTGCTTTCTTCTATATGGTGGGTTCCAAGGGTACTTGCCACCGGGTTTTGTTGAGTGTGCTCGAGGAGTGTCTGGCGGGCAAAGACATCGTCCCTTTGGTCTTAAGCGAGACTCTCCATGGTATGGACCGTTTGGCTTTGGGAGACGGTTTTATGCGCAGCGGTAGCCCGGCTTTGCTTACCTTATGGCTGAGGGAGAGGTTAGTAGCCGTCCCTGAGGCTCCTCTTTCTCACAATCCATGGTCGTATTCTTTGAGAGGGCTCATTCTGGACTTAGCTCAGAGCGATTGGGAGGCTCATATGGTTTGTCTCAAGACTGAAGACACCCGTTGGTGGGTGCCACATTGGCACATCAACTCAGTGCGGGAGTGTCAGGATGGTTCCCCTTTTGTTTGGGTGCCTTTTGGGTGCCTTTTTTGGATTGTCCTTTTACATCCCTTCTTTGGTCCGCCGGCAGTTTGGCTTGCTACAGACTCCTGTGTTGGAGTGGTCAGATGTCAATCCGGAGCATTTGAGGCTTTCGCCTTTATCCATATGGGAACCTTCCACCACTTTCCTCTTTTCCTAGTTGTGGACCCATTCCCTTTTTCCAGTTCGGGCACTCCTCAGGGGTGCAGCTAGCACGATTCTGACCACTGTTTACTTGGATTGGTACGAGCAGACCATGGGACAGACTCAAAGGCTTATTGAGGAGAGGCGTGGGGCCATCCTTGGAGGAGATTGTGTCCCTAGTAGGGTTTTGAGGGAGGCCGAGGCCGTGACGAGCGGTCATAACTTTACTGGAGACGCTATCGAAGACTATGAAGCTCTCGCTGAGAGGAGGAGGGCAGTGATACCTAGAATCGAGGCACGACTCGAGGACCTTCGGGACCGCGTGGCGGTTGACACAGCTCTAAAAGTGGCCGGCCTAATTGAAGATGCCCGGCGGGCTCCCAATTTAGGGGGGAACGAGATCGAGCTTTTCGATGTGAAAAGGAAAAATACTCGGAGGAGTCAAAAGAAGAAATGGAGGGGTGAAGGTCAATGATGGCCTTAAAGTCCTAAGTATCCACTCACTGTCATTGCAGACACATTAGTTTTCTTAAGTGTTTTATTAGTCTTTTAGCCTGTTGCCCGAGGTCAAGAGTAGACCGTGCTTGAACTCATCAAAGAAGTGTTTTAACCGTAATGAAAGTGGTTATCGAATGAGTTCCTTTGGAGAAACAAAATTTGAATTTTATTTATTTTTTAGACCGGACCAATAGTTGGCTGCCTACGTTCCCCTTTACAAGTAAGACTAAGGGGCTCAGGTCATCGTAGTTCTTCCTTACAATTTTTTGATGCAAACCCTGCTCACTTTTTTTTAAACATAATATCGGCGAAGCTTATCACCATTGACCGGGTGTACAAAGGGATTCCCATCCAAATCTGCAAGTCTCATTGCGCCTCCTGAGAATATCTCTTGTACCATAAAAGGGCCAATCCACACGGGTTCCCATTTCCCATCAGGGTTAGACCTCCCTGGGGGTCTTTCTTTGAGCACCAAATCCCTGACCCGAATCTCACGAGGCTTCACTCTTTTGTTGAAGGCTCGTGCCATCCTCCCTTGGTAGGCACGGGTGTGCTCCATTGCTTTTAAGCGGTGTTCGTCCAAAAGGGCTAACTCATCATGTCGGCTCTGAAGCCAGTCCACTTCGTGGATTTGATTTTCCAACAGAATCCTTAATGATGGAACTTCTAGTTCAGCCGGGAGCATGGCTTCCATCCCATAGGTCAGAGCAAATGGGGTTTCCCTTGTGGCGGTTCTGACCGAGGTTCGGTATCCCCACAACGCTAGGTGTAGCTTATCGGGCCAATCCCTTCCTCGTGTTGCCATCTTCTTAATAATCCTTTCGAGTGTTTTGTTGGCGGCTTCTACCGCTCCATTGGTTTGAGGCCTATATGGGGAAGACTTGTGGCGAGTGACCCAGAATTCTTGCAACAGTTGGTCGCACTCTCCTTCGAAGTGTGAGCCATTGCCTGTGATGATTTCATTTGGGACCCCGTATCGGCACATGATGTTCTCCTTGATGAATAGTGCCACCTTCTTGGAGGTAAGGACTTTGTATGACTTGGCTTCAACCCACTTTGTGAAGTAATCCACGGCCACCAAGACGAATTCATGGCCGTTGCTTCCTAGGGGAGTGATTTTTCCGATGATGTCAATTCCCCAAGTGGAGAAAGGCCAAGCGGTCGTCATGCAATACAAATGGTGGGGCGGCAGGTGATTAAGGTTAGAGAACCGCTGGCACTTGTCACATTTCTTCACGAATTGTATACAATCGGTTTCCATCGAGATCCAAAAGTATCCCATTCGTAGGATGACTTGCATTAACGCCCTGGCATTCATGTGCGGGCCACATACCCCATTGTGGACCTCCCGCATGAGCTCTTTTGCTCTTTCTGTGCTTATGCATCTTAAGAGAAGCCCCTGATGGCGCTTCTTATACAGAATATCTCCCAGAATGATGTAGTGAGAAGCGAGTCGTTTGAGGGCTGCCGCGCTCTTGGCTTTGATCCCATCTTTGTATTCCCCTTTCTCATTTAGGAGGGAGGCCTCCCCTTCTCTGAGGAACTGGTAGATATGGGTATACCACGGCTCATCTACTTCCTCCGAGCCTTTTTTTAATTTTACAGCAATACGCCGGGTTCTCCTTTCTCCCAACTCTGAAAGGCTTTATCGACTTTCCTTCCGGAATTTCTACCAACGAGGCCAAAGTGGCTAAGGCATCGGCGAAGCGATTCCGGTCCCTCGACAAGTAATGGAAGCTAACCCTTTTGAACTGTGTCATGAGTTCTTCCATGTGGGCGTGGTACTTTTGCAGCCCCGGATCCAACGTTTTCTATTTGTTCGAAACTTGGTTGATGATCAAGGCTGAGTCCCCGTATACCTCCAATTCTTTCACATTCCTTTCCAAAGCAGCTTCCAGGCCCGCTGTGCATGCCTCATACTCGGCTGCATTGTTGGTCACCTCGAAATTCGGTTTAATGGCGATGGGCGTATGCTCGTCCTTGGGGTCAACCAAAAGCATACCGATGCCGTTTCCTCTTTTGTTTGCGGCTCCATCAAAGAACAATTGCCATTTGTTTTCCTCCTCGAGGGTAAAAATCCCTTCATCCGGGAACTGTGGTTCAGGCTCTCCCTCTTCGTTATTGGGGAAATCTGCTAAGTGTTCGGCCATAACCCTTCCCTTGACTGCCTTTCTCGACACGTAACTGATGTCATATTCGGCTAGAAAGAAAGATCATTTGGCAAGCCTCATTGATAAGGACGGCTTTTCCAGCAAGCATTTGATGGGGTCAATCTTTGAGATCAACTGTATCGGGTGGGCGTGCATGTAGTGTTTCAACTTTCTCACAACCCATACCAGTCCAGCGCAAGTCTTTTCTATTGTGGAGTAGTTGAGCTCACTTCCCTGTAGCTTCCGGCTCACAAAGTAAATGGCATTTTCCACCTTGGATTCTTTCTTCTCTTGGGCCAACATAGCTCCTATCGAAGTATCTGTTACCGTCAAGTAAAGCAAGAGTAGCTTTTCCCTGTGCGGTGGAGGAGAATCGTTGGATGGATAAGATAGGATTTGATCTTGTCGAAGGCCTTTTAACATTCCTCGTTCCATTCAACCTCGACATTTTTCTTTAGTAATTTGAAGATGGGTTCACAGGTGGGACTGAGCTGATTGATGAAGCGGCTGATGTATTGCAGTCGGCCCATGAATGCCTTTACTTCTGTCTGGGTGCGGGGAGGTCTCATTTTTACGATTGCCTTGACCTTTTGTGGATCGATCTCAATACCCCGTTCGGTAACTACGTACCCTAAAACCTTTCCACGGGAGACTCCGAAGGTGCATTTTGCTGGATTAAGCCTCATGGAGTGTTTCCTCAATCGGTCGAAGAACTTCCTCAAGTCAATCAAGTGCTGGCCGTCAGTTCCTTTAGAGTGTATGATCATGTCGTCAACGTACACCTCTATTTCTTTGTGAATCATGTCATGGAATAGCGCTGTTACCGCTCTTTGGTAAGTAGCCCTGGCATTTCTTAGTCCGAAAGGCATCACCGTGTAACAGAAAGTTCCCCATGGGTGGTGAAGGCGGTCTTTTCTTGATCTTCCTCGGCCATTTTAATCTGATTGTATCCGGCGAAACCGTCCACAAAGGATTTTACCTCGAAACTAGAGGTCGTATCCACCAACATATCAATGTTTGGGAGGGGAAAATCGTCCTTGGGACTTGCCTTGTTGAGGTCTCTGAAATCGACACAGCATCGGACCTTCCCGTTGGCTTTTGTGACAGTGACTATGTTAGAGAGCCATGAGGGGTATTCTATAACCCGTTTAAAGCCAACTCTAAGTAACTTTTCTATCTCCTCCTTTACTTGCAGGGACCACTCGGGTTTGATTCGTCGGAGCTTTTGCTTGACTGGTTTTACTTCCGGATCCAAGGGGATCTTATGCTCCACGATCGAGGCATCCAACCCCGACATGTCTTTGTAAGACCAGGCGAACACATCCACATATTCTCTGAGTAATTCAATCAAGGCCTCCCTCTCATCCCCTTTGAAGTAGCCACCCACTTGTGTCTCTCTCGGTTCTTCCTCAGTAACTAAATTCACTTTGGTCAAAACCTCTTCGGCAGCTTGGGCACGGTTTTCCTCTTGATCGGCGACCTGCTTTGTGATTTTTTTAATGTATTGTTAGTTTAGTGTGTCTGCTTTATTAGTTGATTCATTATTAACCGTTTTCAAGTTATTAGTTAATTTATCATCTAATAAGTTGGCAATGAGGGGATACTCGGAAAGGTCCATCATTTCATTCAATGCAAACGGAAATACAACATTGGCTACGAGTTCATAGTCTACGGGCGTGAGGCCCTCGGACGAGAATGACTCAAATTCAAAGAGGAGGGACTGGGGAGACTCGATTACATTGGACCCTATAACACTAGACTCAAAGGGTCGAGGAACCAATCCAAGCATTGTGGTCATTTCCTCCCTGCTAGCTACCGGCCCGGAAAGAGTAGCCCAATTATTTAGGGCCGCGTTAGTGGGTACAACCAAGGTGCGAGGGTCGAAGCTTCCCATTGACCCGTCTCCTATTGCAGCAACCATTCCTTTTCCGTGATCAACTAGGCTGGGTAGAACCGTGTCTTCCTCAAACAGTTCTTGCATCACTGTCCCATCCCACTCGTTTTCTTCGACCTTTTCCTTTGCCTTCCCAGTAGGCGTCTTTTCGATCTCATATTTGTCATACTGGCCCCAAGTGGGTTAATCCTTTTGCTTGCCTCCTTCCGCAGACAGAACCTCAAACTGTTTTATCACCTCGGGCACTCCTTTGGAAATATGCTCGTGCCCTGTGGGTGCTCCGGGCGTGTCAAGGAATGCTCTCCTGATAGGGTTGGCGGCCTTTCCTCGGAACCTTTTGAGGTCCTCTTGCAGTCAGTCCCAGTTGGTCACCATTGCCTCCTTTTCCTCCGAGGTCTCGGTTTGCGTTCCCCCTTAATGAAGTAGTGGCTTATGTCAAAAGTGTAGGGACGGAGGTTGGGAGCTTTGTAAGGAATCCCTTGGGCCCTGGCTCGGCTTTTCTCTCGGGCCATCTTCTTGTCCATCGCAAGATCCTCGGGTCTCAGCTTGTACCCCAAACCGTGGAGCGTCTTTTGCTCCTTGATTTCAATAACCATGTGGGTCCCTTGGAGCCTCCTTCCTAGACCAAGCCCCGGGAGATAGTGCATTAGGCGCATCATTTTCATGGCGGGAGGGATCTTGTCCTTGGTAAGTGTGAGGTTCACGCAATGGACGTGGGTCTCAGATGGTATCCCTGTGAAGCCGGTCAATACTATACCACTCTCTTCATGTTGGATTTCCAATACGGGGATCCCATTAGTGTTGGTCCCCTCTGTAGTGACGTTATCCCCGTAGATTACAGTCAAATTCCCTCCCTGTACAAATTTTACACATTGATGTAGGGTGGAGGCGACCCCATTGACTTTGTGTAGCCAAGGGCGCCCCAGCAAGGCGGTGAAGGAAATGGGGATGTAAAGCACTTGGAAGTCGGTCGGCATTTTCTGTTCCCCAAACCATAAATTCAAAGTCGTCACCCTAAGGACCGACCGGGCTGTGGAGTCGTATGCTTTGACAGTTACCAAAGAGGGCCTCAGATCCGTCGTCTTGAGGCCGAGTAAATCCATCATTTTAGCTGGGAGGACGTTCATAGCCGAGCCATTATCAAGCAATACTCGTGGGAGACAGCGCCCATCCAACTGCACTGTGATGTACAAGGCCTCGTTGTGGTTAGCCCCAGACTTGGGCAAGTCCAAGTCAGTGAACGTGACTATATTCCCATATTGGATGCTTCCAATCATATGTACGGCTTCTTCGGGGGTAGCCGTGGTGGGGACCATGGTCCGGGCCAAATGCTCCTCCAACTTGAGCTTGTGCGGGTATGATGAAGTGAGAAGGGACCACAGAGAGATGTTGGCCTGCGTATTTTTAAGTTGAGTGAGAACAGGATCCTCTCTTTCAAGATCTGGGGTGCTTGTTTCCTTAGCAAACGGTGGTGGCGAGCGGTGTTCCGGTGGCGGTGGTTTTTTAGGATTCTCGGTGTGTACTTGTCCGGAACGAGTTAGGACGTTTACTTCCGGGGGGTCACAATCCTTTGCTGGCTCTTCCACAGGCATGGGTGGGTTCTTGGTTGAGTAAGGCCATGCCTCTTTCCTTAGCTCATTTACAGTAACCATTCCTTGCGTGGTGTAGACAGACTCACGGAGTTTTTCAAATGAAACCGGGTAGTCTCCTTGTTCCTTCCCCATCCCTACAGTTTCGCGGAGTTTTTCCAGTGTCAACATACAGCAATAATGATCCGGGAGCATCGACCCGTCCTCAACGGAGGTGAGGGCGAGAGTGGCGGTAGTGACAGGAAGTCATCTAAGGTAGGGAAATTTTCTCCTTCTCCCGCAGACGGGTTTAAAGAGAGTACGGGGGAAGACACTTTGTCCTCTTTCACACAAAGCTCGGAGCTCTTCGCGGGATAGGGAACAGACCACCTCTCTCATCTGGGCAAGGTGTCTTCCGTAGTCATAGTCCCCCGGGGTTCTTGCAGCCTCCATACCTTCGGTTTCGTGATGACAACACACCCTTCTTATTACTCTTTCGCCGCTTGACGAGTCACCAACTTCCATAACATGATAGTGCTCATCGTGGGGAATGCAACATCTGTTCGGGTCATGGTCAACGCTTCCCAAAGCTCGTTTGATGGCCACTTCCATTTCTTCCGCACAATCTTCGTAGGTCAATTTGTGTTTAGTGAGCTTAATCACTTTTAATTTGCCCTCTTGGCAAGGAACCTTTGCGCTCATCACGCTAGTCATCATGTTGTCAGGAGGACATTCCATCTTTCCCTTTTGCACGCAGTCCCACAAAATGTCTTTCCATCTTTCCCCAACTTCAATCAAAGGGGTGTTGAATTCCCAAAGAGTTATCGTTGTCGGCTCCTCGAATTCGATCAAGTTTACTCTGCTTTGGTCAAATTCGATCATGTTGACCCTTCCATTGTTCGGGAATGGGTTATTGACCACGTTTGGCCATCTGGGGTGTTCGAGTTTCCCTTTAGCAATCAAATCCAAGATAATGCGTTTCACTATGGAGCAATCATCGGTGTTATGCCCATGGTAGTTGTGGAAAGCACACCATTTGTTCTCATCTGTGAGCCTTTCCGGATTTTTGGGCTGAAAGTTGATCAAAGGTCTCGTGAGGCCTTGCTTCACTAATCCCTCAAAGACTTTGCTAATGGGCATCCCAAAATCCTCAAACCTCACATAGGGGCGTTTTTCAGAGTTACCCGGCTTTGGTGAGACCTGCTTTGGACCTTCCCCTTGGATGTTGTTGATGACCCCCGAGACTACTTTCCCTTTGCCCGTGGTGGGAGGTCGGTATCGGTAAGAATTGCTATTGCCCTGGGTGGAGGATTGCTCACTGAGAGCCTTCTCAAACTTCGACCCTGCGGTTACCACGGCCCGGAGATTGGGATAAAAGTGATGGCTGATCAGAGCACGCAGCTGCGGTTTTAAGCATGATTGGAAGATGTCCAATTGCTCATCCTCGGTGGGCGGGTTAGAGATTTCTCCAAGTTTACAGTTCCAACGCTTGTAGAACTCACCGATTGGCTCGTCGCCCTTTTGCAAAGTGCTTTGCAAGTCGGTGCGGTTGGTTTCCCACTCCAGGTTGGATCGGTACTTGGTGAGGAATGCTTCCTGAATGCGACCCCAACTTACTCGTGATTCGTCCTTGAGGTTGAAAAACCACTTAAGAGCGTTTCCTCTCAGGGATAATTGGAAGTGATCACCCATTTGCTGTACAGTGCAACCTTTTGCCCTCATTGCTAAAGTGTAGGCGTTGAGGTGGGTTTGTGGGCAAGCAGTCCCATCAAACTTGTCTATTTCTGGCATTTTGAACTTATGCGGAAGAGGCACAATCTTGTCGGGATCAGTAACCCCCGATGAGGTTTTCTTTTCATTCAAAGTCTCGAACTTTTCTTCCATCTGTTTCAACTTCTCGATCAGCCACCCCATTTGAGGGTTCACTTGTGGGCTAGAATTGATGGATCCCATGGTCCGGGTTGTTACTGGTATCACCGTTGGAGGTACAGTGGTGGACGGTATATTCTGAGGAAGGCTTTGAGGTGGCGCATTGGTGTAAACGTACCCATACCCTTAGTCATTCGCTGGGGTATACGGCGGGGGTGCCTAGGAGGTTCGGGCTGCCGGGTAGTGGAATGGGAATGCCGCCCCTTGTGATGCAATTGGCAGGGTCGGTGGTGGTAATCCGGCAGTGGCCGGGGCTGAAAAGGCTTGACCCATCGGGATCGGGCCATATGAGTTGAACCCGGGAGGATAAGAGGATGGACCTCCCGAAAAGGTGAAGGGAGCTTGGGTGGCTGGCACATTTGATTGAGTTACGGTTTGATATGGGGGACGTGAGGTCGCCACATTGGGGTAGGTTTGAGGTGGGGGAACCCTATTGTAATCGCGAGGCGGTATGTTCTCAATTTCATCTTCGTCTGTGATTTCAACGAATCCCCCATCATTTTCAAATATCACGGCCACTCCCCTCTGTCTCATGGCCTCTACAACCCGTCTCTGTGTATCCTCTTGCTGTTTCCTAGTGATTTCTTCCCGGGCCCTGGCGGCCTCCAAAGCTTGTATCAACTCTTCCTTAGTAAGCCCATTCGGATCAACCGCATTGTCACCCCCACTACTACTTCCTGCCGGACTAGTCATTCGGAGTAGCCTAAGTGAAACTGCTGATGAACTGTCGGACTCGGCACTGAACAGACGCTGACCCGGAACTCTGACCCACTTCTTACGAGCTGCGAGGGAGAGGAGGGTTCGGTTTAGGCTCGGGTTTCATTTTGGGCAAAGGTTTAGGGCTCATGCAACATGCCAACCTAATTATTGATTATTTCATTCATGTTTACTTAAAACACGCTTTATTCCTAATTGGTTGGAAAAGATTTCTCTTCTTTTTCGCAGCTATTCTAAGTCCTGGATCAGTGGAGGCCATCACTACGTCTATAGACCCCTCGTTTTTCACCTGTACTGCACACTCCCAAGGACGGACTATCCCGGGGCGAGGTTCCTATAGGGCAAGCGGCTTCCACCGACCGAAAGAAATGATCATAAGGTCTAGTGCGTCGCAAGGCTCCTGATGTGCGGGTCATCCTAATCATGATTAAGCCCCAGTCGGGATAGAGACTGTTCCGAAGGCTGCACCGATATTCTGACATGACCCCATTTCGAATGAGGTGTCTCAATCCTCGACCATGAGCTTAAGGATGATTAACATGACCCGTTCATTAGGGCTTAACGACACGGTGTTACCCTATCTTTAGCACATGACCTTTGTTAATTGTGGTCGTCATTAACACACGAGTTAGAGGCGGGTTAGGCCACGCTTGCATTACATCAAGGAGTCGTAACCCGGGTATTAACTTGGCCACAATTGACTTTAGACATATGCTTAAAGATAATGGCAATGTGAACTAGACCAAAAACCAACCAAAGTCACAGTATTTGTGTGTCACGGACATGTGTGGTTGACTCGGCTCGGAAGGGGAGGTGGAATGGACCCGTGCGCGCTCGAAGGGAACAAGAGCGCCAATCGAGCTGCATCTGGCATCCATCCCGGGTTTAAAGGGTATTTGGAACGTGCAAGGCCAAGTACGCGTTGTGTGAAGTCAATTCTATATTCCCTTTTTGAGTCAAAATAGAGATTTTTATTTTGTTTTTCAACATGATGAGCATGGCATAAGCAAGATATGAACAAGTATGAACAAGCATGGAGCAAGCAATTTATACACAATAAGTCAAAGAATACAAACAAAGACCAAAACTTGTATATGTACCAAGTTGTGCACAACCAAAAAATTTTCGAATCAAACATTTTGCCAAAAGAACAATCTTTACATTGAAACCCTTTGTACAAAGAAATTTTTGCACAACACGAAGAGTCAAGAAATTTTTACAAAAGGGGGTTATGCACAATGAGATTTTGGAAATCATTTTTATTGACAAAAGATCATGCATAACCAAGTTTTGGCCAAAAGAATAAAGGTAATGTGCACAAGTAAGGCTGTAAATTTGGAACCTGGACAAGCAGAAGCAGAAGGCAATCCAGAATGTTGCTGCCCTGCACAAAATTGTTAATTTGCAACATTCTGGCCCTTTACCAAAGTAGCCGTACGGCTAGACCAAGAGGGTTGAGATTTTTTCTCAGTTTCTCCAACTTCTGATCATCATGCTCCATTTTATCGCATTTCCAGAACATATGCACTCAAAACAGTTCAAACAGAAACAGCAAACACACACAAATATGCACAAAGTCAACTAACGGGAACGGGAGTTTGACCCACACAAAAGTGCTTCCAAAGCTTCTAAAGAGAAGTTCGTAAGAACTTTATCTCCCTAGCGGAGTCGCCACTGTAAGGATCCCGTCCCTCGGGGCGAAACAAGCAAAGTTCGCACGAGGAAGAAATGCCAAACACGGGTAACTTTCCTAACGAAAAAAGAAACGGAGTTGCCACATTTGTTAATTTTAAACCAAACAAATAAAAATGGTTAGAGAAGGTGAGTTCAGAGGTCACGTTACGCTTTGGGAAGAACATATTTGCGGTTCACCCAAAGTGCCTTGGAAAAACCGAGTCTCCCTTGTTAGTTTGAAAATGTACATGTGTGTGTGTGTGTATTTAACGGAAAAGTTTTTGTTATTGGTTTTGTTTGGAAAAACTTAACTGAAAGGGTCTGTTTATTAAGAAAATTGGGATCAGAGGGCAAAACAGATATTTTGCCCCCTGTTCCCACATAGCCGTACGGATGGACAGGCAGTTTCCTGGGATTTTACAGTTCAGTCAAGAACAGTCCAGTTTCAGAGCAGAAACAGAACATTCTGTTGAAACTGGACAGAACTGTTTTGATTCTTGTTTGTTTAAAACACTTTATGAGTTTAAATACAACATTCCTATGCTAAATGATCATCACTTAGTCCCCAAAACAAGTATTTGGGTGTGATCATAAGCAATCATTGGAGAAAATTGAGGAAAGTTGATGAACATGCCATTTGGGCCAAAATTGACCATTTGGTGATTAAAGATTGAAACTTTATCACCAAGATGGCATTTTTATGACTTATTAACCTTTAAGGAATCAAATTAACACATAAAGATTGAATCTTTGCAACCCCAAAGGGAACTTTAGAGCTAGATCAATGTTGGATGATAAAGATGGAAGCTTTATCATCCAAATGATCATTATTGCCAACAAAAGCATCATTTTAACTAGACAAGAATGTAAATGACAATCAACAAGCCATGATCATCTAGGTTTGAACCTCTTCCACACAAGGCATGGAGGGCACCTTGGATCATCTCATGGCTTGGACAAGAGAAATATAGAGTAATATATGTATATTTGCTTGAATGGACAAGTCTTGCATAAATATAAAGTTGCTTGAATGGACAAGTCTTGCAAGTAATGTAAAGTTGCTTGAATGGATAAGTCTTGCAAGTAATATAAAGATTTACATAAACTTAAACAAAGATTAAAGAGAAAATAGAGTTATAGATGAAGAGAAGGGAGGGGGAGAAGGTGGCTTTACCTATTTTGGTTTAGCCAATCTTCCTTTCTCTCTTTCACTCTTTGTTTCACTCTTCTCTCACACTACTGGAGTGATTTTGACAGAGTAATCCTTCTTGTGTTGTTTCTCGCCCCTGAAATGATCAGCATGGGGTTCAATTTATAGAGGCTGAGGGTGACCAAAGTTACCGTACGGCTAGGGACCTCAAGTGCCCAAACCATCCGTACGACTCGACTTGGCGAGCTTCTGGATTTTTTCAAGTTTAATTCCAGCTCAGTCCTGGAATATCAGTTTTATCATAGTGAGGTCCTGGCCCATTGGTTTATCCCTAAATGGTACCAAGAATTCCTCTAAAGTAGGTCAATTTTAGATTGGGGTACTTACAGTCACTTAGTCGAGTCCAAGACTAACGGAGTAAGTCAAGAACTTAACGAAAAGTAAAAAAAGTTAACGAAAAGTAACAAAACTTAACAGAAAAGAGGAAGATAGAGAATGTGTATGCAATCGGGACATGAGAGGTCCAAGGCGGGGTGTCTACACTATCAGATTTTGAGATAGACTTCACCAGTATAAATAGAGGCCATTAGTCTAGATCAAAGTTAGCGTGTTTTTCTCAGATAAATCATTAGAGTGCTCAGAGCAAGGTATGTAATTCTACAGTTACACAGTTAGGAATTATTGTGATCAATAATTCGTGTAGCAGTAATAATGTTCTCTCCCCTCCCCGTGGACGTAGACAAGTTGGTGAACCACGTATATCTGTGTTCTTGTAATTGCTCGCTTTTCTTATCAAGTCTTGTTATTGCTCTAACAAGTGGTATCAGAGCTCTGGTTGTTCCAGACTTTGGTTCGTGGTTGGAGGTTCAGGAATTCCGCTGCAGAGAACAAGAAGATGGGTCAAGGAACAGATTCGATCGACAAGTTCAATGGGAAGAATAGTTTTTCTCTCTGACAGATCAAGATGAAGGCTTTGTTGGTAGACAAAGATTTAGGGGAACCGTTGGAGATTGCAATCACGGATCGTAAGGATCCCAAGGGTAAGGCAGTCACCATAAAAGTTACATCAGAATAGTCAGAGAAGGACAAGATAGCAGCGAAGGAGGTGGCGGCATTGAAGAAGTTAGATCAGAAGGCTCACGTCAAGATCATCAGACAGTTGGATGATGAGATCTTAACCAATGTTGCAGGAACAGACTTCGGAAGTGATCTTTGGTTGAAGTTGGAAGATATGTACATGACACGTTCATTGACCAACAAGTTATACCTGATGAAAAAGCTATATGATTGTCGTATGACTGAAGGTATGCCCATAAATGATCATCTTGACAGATTTACTTTTGTATTACTTGAACTGCGTAATATATGAGTTGTTGTTGATGACGAGGATGCAGCCTTGCAGCTTTTAGTATCTTTACCTATGTGTTATGGACATTATGTCGATTCGTGCATGAACCGTAAAGATGGGATCTCTCTAGAGGAAGTGAAAACTTCTCTCAAGACGAGGGAATTGCGCTGAAAGGCGAGTGGGAATGAGTCAGGTACCCAGTCATCATGTTTGGTTGCTAGTTGCAGTAACAGGGGTTCTAGTGGGAAGAAGAACAATCAAGGTAATTATTCACACAAGAAGGGTCCGAAACCTGGGGATATCTGTAATTTCTGCAGAGAAAAGGGGCATTGGAAGTTCGATTGTCCCAGAAAGAAGCAAGGCAAGGCACTAGTCACAGCAGAGGCCATGACGTCCAGGGATTGTAGTTCAGATGAGGATTATGCTCTAGTAACATCAGAATCAGCATGCGCATCTGATGCGTGGATTCTTGATTCAAGAGCGTCCTACCATATCAGTCCTAAGAGAGAATGGTTTACCGATTATAGGTAGATAGTTAGCGGTGATATAAGCATGGCCAACAGTACAGTCTGCAGGGTTGTCGGTATTGGTTCAATCAAGGTCAGGACTCATGATGGTAGGTCTGTCACTTTGAACGAGGTTCGACACGTTCCGAATATGACAAAGAATCCGATTTCTCTTAGTCAGTTAGACAGCAAAGGGTTCAGTTTCAAAGGTAAAGGTGGAGCAGTTAGTGTCTGTAACGGTTCAGAAGTGATGCTGAAAGGTCTTAAGCGGGGCTCTTTATATTTCCTCCAAGGAAAGACACTTGCAGAGTCGACTATGGCTGCATCAGAAGAGGTGAACGAGGGAGATATGTATAAGCTGTGGCACATCAGGCTCGGTCACATGAGCACTCGAGAGATACATGAGTTGACTAACATAGATCTTCTTTATGGCCATAAGATCAAGGATCTTAAAGGTGTTCTGGATTACATCTACTCAGAGAGTTGGGGACCTTCACGTCAGGAATTTCTAAGGGAGCACATATATGTCTTGTCTATAGTTGATGATTATTCGAGGAGGCCTTGGGTGGTTATCATGGAGCACAAGAATGAGGCTCTAAGGAATTTCAAGGACTGGAAGATGGCAGTGGAGAACCAGACAGAGAAGAAGATCAAGAAGCTCTGGACAGATAATGGTTTGGAGTTCTGCAGTACTGAGTTCGATTCGTTTTGCAGAGAGGTAGAGATTTCTAGACATCTCACCAGCAGAGGCACGCCACATCAGAATGTTGTAGTAGAACGGAAGAATCAGACATTGCTTGTGGGAGTGTTGTGCATGCTCTCCAATGTAGAGTTATCTAAACGTTTCTGGGCAGAAGCGCTTAGTACAACATGTTACTTGATTAATCATAGACTTCATACCGGTATTGGCCTCAATGTTCCCTATGAGGTAGGGACTGGTAAATCCATGATTGTTTTAAATGTTGGCGGTGTTGATAAACAGGTGGAGCAATAAGATATTGAAGAGTTAGTTGTCCCACAGTTAGATGTTGAAAAACAGGTGGGGCAACAAGATACTGAAGAGTTAGTTGTCTCATAGTCAGATGTTAATCAGGATCCACCAACAGTGACAGAGACTGAAGCACCAGAAAGTTCAAGTTCAGTTCCCGAGGAACATGGGTTAGCACAAGGAAGGTCTAAGAGCTAATTTCGGGAAGCCTCCGGAGAGGTATGGATTTGAAGACTTGGTGTCTTATGCACTGCTGGTTGCTGAGGAAGTGGAGCCCATTCTTACGGAACCTTCTACTTTCAATAAAGCAGATACATGTTCAGAGTCATCTCAGTGGTATGCGCTATGGGTAATGAGATGGAGTCTCTTCACAGGAATCAGACTTGGAAGTTGACTACAAGGCCAGAAGGCAGGAAGATTGTGACTTGTAAGTGGATCTTGAAGAAAAAGGAAGGTATGTCACCGGCAGAAGGGGTCAAGTATAAAGCTCGCGTTATTGGAAGGGGTTTCACACAGAGAGAGGAGGTGGACTACAATGGGATCTTCTCAACAGTGGTCAGACACACTTCGATCAGAGTGTTGCTAGCAATAGAGGGAGAGATATACATGATAGAGTCGGAAGGATTCCAAGTTCCTGGTAAGGAAGATCAAGTTTGTAGATTGAAGCAATCGCCTAGGCAGTGGTACAAGAGATTTGATAGCTATATGATAGCAGCAGTCAAGAAGTCAGAGATTCAGAAGCTAAAAGGCTTATTGGTCGCAGAGATGAAGGGTTTGGGTAACGCGAAGAGAATTCTGGGTATGGAGATCTATAAAGACAGAGCCAAATGGAAACTATTCTTATCCCAGAAAAGATACATCAAGAAAGTTTCAAAGAGGTTTGGTAGGTCAACAGCTAAGGCTATAGATACTCCGGGTCCAATGAATGCACAGACTGTCGCGTTTGGTCCCAAATCGGATAAGGAGAAAGAGTATATGGCTCGAGTAACCTATGCTAGTGCAGTTGGTAGTTTGATATATACTACAGTGCGCACCAGCGACGTCAGACTCATCTATAGAGATGGGACAGAATGTGCAGTCGAAGGTTTCTCAGATTCAGGGGATGTTGATACAAGAAGATCGATGACCGGATATGTTTTCACGCTTGGTGGGTCAGTTGTCAGTTGGAAGGCTACATTGCAGGCGACAGTGACATTGTCTACAACAGAAGCAGAATACGTGGCATTGACAGAGTCCGCTGAGGAAGGAATATGGTTGAAGGGATTGATCAGCAATCTTGGGATACATCAGGATCAGGCTATTATTTATTGCGATAGTTTGAGCGCAATTTGTTTGGCCAAGGATTAAGAGAGGACCAGGCACATTGGTGTCAGATATCATTTCCTAAGGGATGAGAAACGGGTAAAGGTGAAGGTAGGGATGGCGGACAACCCTGCAGACATGTTCACAAAACTCGTGACGGGAAGCAAGTTCCAACACTGTTTGGACTTGCAAAATGTTCGCAGCTATTAGATAGCAGAAGAGGCGAGGGGGGACAAAAGGTTTGTTGTCATGGAGATTCAAAGTCAAGGTGAAGATTGTTGGCTTAATGCCTTTGAATTTGGGACGCTAAGTTAAAGGATTAAACAACAGAAGATTTCGCAATTCCTTGGCAGAGCAGAGCTAGGTCCGGGCGCGCAAGGCATATGACTCAGGCGGACCTAGGGGGTCCGGGCGCACCAGACTGAAGACCCGGGCGAACCTAGGAGAAAAGGCAAATCGGAAATCTTACGTCAGAAATTAGCGTTTGGGGATCCGGGCGGGTACAGAAGGTGATCCGGGCGGATCAGTGCAGGTCCGGGCAGACCAAGAGAGGGACCCGGGCGGACCAGAGACCAAATAGCAGCAGGATTTCAGACGACGTGCAGTTTCCCAGAAGGGAAGGTTTTCAAGTCAGTTTCGTACTAGAATTCTAAGTTCCTATCAGACTTTGAGATAGATTTCACCGGCATAAATAGAGGCCATTAGACTAGATTAAAGTTAGCGTGTTTTGTCTCAGATAAATCATTAGAGTGCTCAGAGCAAGGTATGTAATTCTACAGTTACACAGTTAGGAATTATTGTGATCAATAATTCGTGTAGCAGTAATAGTGAGATCTTGTAATCGTTTCTCCAGATTGATAATAATATTCTCTCCCCTCCCCGTGGACATAGCCAAGTTGGTGAACCACGTATATCTGTGTTCTTGTGATTGCTCGCTTTTCTTATCAAGTCTTGTTATTGCTCTAACAAGTGTGCTTTATTTTGTATCACTTCCTTGTGTAAGAGTCACTCCTTACTAGCCCTTTAGGTTAAGAAAGTAGAAATCTAAGCGTGTTCCAATCAATTCACATACCAACTTCACTAGAGTAGCGACATAAGGCAACCTTTAATTTAATGGTTATATTATTATTTTTCTTGGCAAAATGACATTTTGGATTATAAAACTCGAAAGGTTTTAAAGATCCATTTGAATTAATTTTAAACTTTATATACTAATTGATAGACGAAAATGACATTCAAGTTTTTACTATAAAATATGGGTTTAGAGAAAATGGATGTTACCAATGTTTGACTTTTAAACGGTTTTCATTTGATGAATATAAAAACAAGATTCGAAATTGTAATCTATGTTTTGTCGGTGTAGAATTAAGAAAAAAAATATTTATTTTCTTAAAATGATATTCGGCTTAATAAGAAATTAAGGGCTAAAGTATGCAATTTGATAATATTATAAGAAGAATTTGAGGAATATGGAAAGTCATGCCCCACAATTATTAAAGTAGGCAAATGATGAAGCATTTTAAGTGAATTCACTTCTAGAAAATAATCAAGTGCATCCCTCCAAGTTTCAACTTAGTGTCCAATTGGGCTAGCCTTTTGTTAGGAGCTAGGTGCGATGATGTGAAGCTACATTGGAGTGCGGACGCACACATGCATGTTGTATTGGTTGTTTTAAAAGCGCAATTATAAGTTTGTCACTAGGAACTAAGGAGCTTAAGTTTTTGTCCAACTCGTATAGCTGAATGGATCAACTCAAGGTGAACGTGGTTTGGACTCCGTAGAGGCGACTTGGTGTAGATCGGGACTAGATTGGAGCAGCCAATTTGTGGATTGGATCTATCATGCAAAAATTTTGGTATTGATTCATGGTCGGTCCCAAAGGAGGTAATTACGCTAAATTTGGATTCACGAGGTGCGATAGGACGGTCCAAAATCAGTTAATCCAAAGTGTGCCTCTTTCCTGGTGTTAGGATTCATTGTTTGTACACCCTCTTGATTTAATTGATCCATGCCACGTGTCTTTTTTTGGACTTTAGGACCGCATGTAATGAAGTTATACTTCAATTTATAGATAAGTCAATTTCTAGATTTTTATTTGTCTAGGCTGAGTTTTTGGTTCGGTTTACCCGTAGCGGTTTAGTTCTTAAAACCGCACTCATGGTATCTTTGAACCGCCAGCATGGAGCCGCAAGTTTTCATTAAACCGCATTCTGTGGCTTTGATGAAACTGTTCTTCAAAACTCTTATGGAACCGCGGATGGCAACTTGATGGAACCTCATATCCTGAAACCGCTTTCTTCAGTTTCATATGAAACCGCACATCAAGTTGGTCCTTGGAACTGCTCCTATGCTTGGTGGAACCGTAGAGCATTTATTGAAGAATTCTCTAAGTCATTTATTCCTTGAGACAAACATTCCCTTTGTGACCGTAAAGGAATGTTTTATGTCTTGTCAAAATAACTTCAAGTTAACTTGGAGTCTCTTCAAGAAAAGTCGGTTTTGTCCAGCAATTTGAAATGTTTACTGTTAGTCCTTTTCTTGGCCAAAACCCTAGGTAAAAATCTCCTATAAGTATAAGGTTCTTGAACCAAAAAAAGGGTAGACTCTATATTCACCAAACAACCACTCAAAATCTCACCAAAGAAGTTCTTCTAATCAGCCCCTCTCTGATACTCACGATATTTGGAGGATCAAGGCCTTTAGTCAAGGCCATCCATAGGATTCTTGAAGAAAACGCTTAGGTAAATCTTTGCTTTTATATCTTCTCATCTCCTTCTTTGTGTTTGAAGTAGTGTGATTCCATTAAAGGATCAGCCTAGAGCTTCTCCAACCCATGGAGATGGTCTCGAAGTATACGATCCGACATCCCAAATAAATAAGTCATTATTTATTTGTTTGTTTTTATATTTTGGTACACGAATGCATGATTTTGAAACGATGATGATGATTTCTTAGCAAGACCAATCATAGATTGGGTGAATTGGGTGCTCCTTGACCTTCCCAATTCATAACTTAACCCCTGAATCCAGACATCTCGGTCCGTGTTCCGACAATAACATGGTGGCGACTCTCAAATCAACAAGAAGGTGAATCGAAGGTCGAAAGCGTACCATCGAAGCAAAAACCTCGTGCGCAAACAGTGGTGACTCTGCTGGGGAAGAATCATAGTAAGTGGGTTAGACTTGCGTCGAAAGAAATCATCATTGTTTTTAAATTCTGCATTTTGTACGTTAATCTTTTCCCAGACTGGGATGCCTCGTACGAGGTATCACTTGTCTCATACGAGACATCTCAGTTCTGCCTGGCGGATCTGACTCTCTGGTTTGAAAAGGGAATTTTATTCGGTTCAAACACGCACACAGAGTTCCAGTTCTGAGTCTTGGGACCTTCCTAACGATGAAGAAACTCCCCATATATTATAAGGCTAACCTTTGTTTTGCAGGAGTACTTGCTAAATGTTTATCCCCTGTTTTACATGCGTTTCCCTTATGTGTGAACTACGACGGCCTGAGTTCCTCTACAAGAGGGAAACGTAGGCAGCCACTTGGTCCGGCCATTGCATGTTATTGTTTTTTAATTTCAAAAAAAACTTTCTATTTTAACCTTGACACCTAGATCTTGACTCTCACACACGTGCACACATGTAGATTAATTACACTACATACCCTATAAACCCGGGTCCCAATCGGAGGACGGATGTCGGTCAGCCTTAGCCGTAATCCTTGCATCAACCTCATGCATACATACTAGTTAATAAGACACTCCTCGAGACCGGTCGGTTCGATTCTTAGGGTTATTTTAATCTTTGCCCAAGATAAGGCGTCTTTACAATCTATAATCCTCCCTTATGAATATGATGAATGTCCCTTCGGTAAAATGTTGAACAAAGGATTTTGAAAGAATGGAGAACCTCTCTACGGAAATCCGAGTTTGTGTTTTCCTACTTTCACTATTCTGTGCGGGATTGTGGATGCCATTTTGGCTTAGTTTCGACCGCACCGTTCAACATGTCCCTTTCGGTTGTCCCTTAAAATTCAAAAGGTTGATTGCATTAATGCGTTGTTTAACAAAGTGCAAAAAAACTACAGGTCACTTACGTTTGGTTAATTGAATGGTGGATTCCGATGAGAATATGGGACCTTTGCCCGAATTGTCCGTTTGGGAGAGTGCAATACAGGTGAAAAACAAGGGGCTCATATTCTAGGGTGACAGAATCCACTGTTCCCGGATGAAATAGAGTAGTAACCTCTTAAAATGGATTGAATTCCATCCGACCAATAAGATTAAAATCTGCAATCTGACTGTTAGGCTGGATGCCTCATACGAGACATCCATTGTCTCGTACGAGACATCTCCCTTTTCTGTGAATCTGCCGTGTTGGTCAACCCCTGTTTCATAAAAGCCGGCTTGTTGGGACCCCAGCCTGGATTTGACACAGTTTCTGTACTCTAGGTCCGTCCGATCAGCAAAGTAGCTCCACACTCCCAACACAATCGCTTCAGTAGTCTACATCCGTGATCCCGCGACCAAGAGACTAGAAAAGGTTGCAGTAATGGCTGGCACCCCCATCACTGACTTGGAAGTCGCTAAGACCGTCATTGCTTGGCTTGAGCAACAAATCAAAGAGCAAGCCGAAATTGCTGCCCGTGAGAGTGACCGTCACGCCCAAGACATACACTCTGTTCTCCAAGAGCTCCAAGAACTCAAAAAGAACATTCAGAAGTCAAAAACCCCCTCCAAAGACGGGGAGTCCCATGCTAAGAAAAAGAATAAGAGGGATGATGATTCCGACTCTGATTTAAATACATCCGACTCTTCCTCCTCCTCCGATGACGAGGATATTAAGGCAAGTGATAAAAAAAAGAAAGCTAGTTATGACACCAACTTCATCAACTCCACCACTGCTGAGTTTCTCGAAAAGAGGTTTGCACATCTTGGTCTAGAAAAGGGCTCCATCGTCCCATTTGACCCCATTGCACTCCGCAAGACAATCACTAAGCTACCACGAAAGTTTCGCACTCCTGACATATCCAAGTTCAACGGTACTACCTGTCCTCGTGTTCATGTTAAAACTTACACTTGGGCCATGCTTCCAATGAAAGTATATGACACCGTCTTGGCCCAAAGCTTTCCCCAAACCCTAGAGGGGGCGGCAAGGGATTGGTACATGTCTCTCCCCTTATCCACAAGGACCAATTGGGATATCGCTTATGAAGTCTTCCAAAGGCGTTTCGAGGATAACACTACTTACCGTCCCACTAAAAGAGACCTCGAGAAAATCCAACAAGGTGCTAATGAGACATTTGGTGACTTTGCCAAAAGGTGGAGAGCCAAGCTCACCGAGATTGTTGATAGGCAAACTACGGATGACCAAATGCATATCTTCTTGAAATCGCTCCGTAACGAGTATGAGGACCGCCTATCCGGCACTTTCTTCCCAAGCTTCTCTGAACTTCATAAAGCCGGTCTCCGACTAGATGACATCTTCAAAAGTATGAAAGAGGCTAAGAAAGATAGTGGGTACCGCTACACTAACAAGGGCTCTACTGGCAAAGACACATCTGTCAATGCCATCGCTTTCAATAATCAAAGGAGGAGAAACTATTCCTCCGTCCCTCCGCCCAACAAGGAAAAGAAGAAAGAGAGAGTATACAACAAATTAGAAGGTATCACTCAAGGAGAGCTCTTCGACATACTCGTAGAAGCTGGCAAGGTCGCACCAAGAAATCCTCCTTCTACTCCAAGGGAACTCCCCCCGAATCATGCCCATCATCTTTACTGCAAATTCCACCAGTTCAGTGGTCATGACACCAATACTTGCAACCACCTCAAAGATGTGATCCAAGATCTCATAGATTCTAAGAATCTAGGGGTTCCTAATGTAGTAACAAACCCTCTCCCAACCGCGGGAGGAGGGATCAATGTAATAGAGATAGCTAGTGAGGAAGAGGAGACTACTCGCCTAGTTCCAAATGTGGGCGAGAGTACTCCAATGTTTAATAATGAAATTTCATTTTGTTACATGTTGCCTCATGATCAAGTACTTAGTATGCAAAATAACAACTTTGTGCGCGAGGGGGATAACTTGCCATGCTTCATGTTCCCTGAACCATGGATTGACCATAGGGGGAAGCGCCAACCGGGCTTTGAAATATTCAGTGACTGTGATCCGTAATCACTCGAAATAGAACCGATGCAATTCTCGTGGCTACCTCGAGAATTAGGGGGTACCAAGGCCAAGGCATTCAGTGAGTGGGACTTTGTGTTGGGAGAAGACCTACTGCACCAATTTCTCAACCTTTGCAAGCTAGAGGACACTCAGATTAATGCAATAGACAAGGGGGACACTCCGAACCAAGACTACACCAAGCTCATCAAGAAGAGTGACGAGCCTATTCAGAATTGGTACACAACTGGGGGAACCATAGCAAGTGACGACTTCCTGACCAAGGAATTAGGATGTACTCCCCATCCCCATAGGGCAAGGAAATTTGTAACTCTTACCTTAGAGTCAGATACCGATACCAATGAGCTCACCCAAGAGGACTTGGATGCCATCTAGGAATGTGTATTCCCCTACTTTCTTAATGAAAAAATAGATCTTTCTGAGTATCCCGAGATTGCTAGCGTCCTAAATGATGAATTAACTAATAACTCTAACGAATTAGATAATAATGAGTCATATGACGAGATAGATCAAGAAAACGAACAAATCTTAAAAGAAATTAATAAGCAAGTAGGTCTTCGTGGCGAAAATGGTCCTATTGATGCTGAAGAAATGCAAACAGTTAATCTGGGGACGGACGATGATCCGAAAGAGACCAAGATTGGCAGTTTCTTCAAAGGGGAAGAGCGACAAGCCCTCATAACGCTTCTCCGAGAATTTGGGGATGTGTTCGCTTGGTCCTACAAAGATATGCCGGGGCTAGCCAATTCGATTGTTGAGCACAAGATACCACTGCTTCCTGATTCGAGGCCAGTCAAGAAGAAACTTCGCAGAATTAAGCCAGAGTGGTCAGTACAAGTCAAACAAGAGATAGAGAAACTCCTGAGTGTTGGGTTCATCCAAGTAATAGAGTATCCAACCTGGTTGGCTAATACTGTACAAGTTTCCAAAGCAAATGGAAAAGTTCGAGTTTTTGTTGATTTCCGTGATCTCAACAGAGCATCTCCGAAAGATGATTTTCCTCTTCCAAACATAGACATGCTCATCGATAATACCGCGAAGTTCGTTCATTCGTAGACGGATTCGCCGGTTACAATCAGATCCTCATGGATGAGGAGGACCAACACAAAACAATATTTACCACACCTTGGGGGACGTTCTGTTATACGGTCATGCCATTCGGACTCAAGAATGCCGGAGCCACTTATCAAAGAGCCGTAAATGCATTATTCCATGACATGATACATAAAGAAATGGGGGTGTACGTTGATGATATGATCATAAACTCCAAAGGCTCCGATAGGCAACACTTTGTCGACCTCAGAAAGTTCTTTGAGAGGTTGAGACACCACAAGATGAGACTTAATCCGGCCAAGTGCACATTTGGGGTAGTGAAAGGAAAGGTCCTTGGGTACATGATCACTGAGCGTGGTATAGAAGCAGATCCCGCTAAGATCAAAGCCATCATTGACATGCCTCCACCTAAGATGCAAAAAGAAGTCAAGGGATTTATGGGTTGCCTTCAGTACATTAGTCATTTCGTTAATCAACTCACGACGATGTGCGAGCCCATTTTTAAGCCCCTTAAGAAGAATGCATCCTTAGAATGGACAGAAGAATGCCAAGAAGCTTTTGATAAGGTCAAGGAGTACTTAATGAATCCGCCCGTATTGGTTCCACCGCATAGGGAGAAACCATTGACCTTGTACCTCACAGTCAATGACACTGCATTAGGGGCTATGCTAGCACAAGAGCAACCCGATTCGAAGAAAGAGAACGCCGTGTACTTTATCAGCCGTCGCTTCCAAGGGGATGAACTGAATTACTCTGCATTAGAGAAGTCGTGTGCTGCACTAGTATGGGTAGCTGAGAGACTAAAGCCGTACATAGAGGCGTTTCCTGTACAACTAATCGCCAGAATGGACCCAATGAAATATATCTTCGAGAAGTCGCATGTCTCCTCTAGGATAGCCAAATGGTACTTCATGCTCGCGGGGTAGGATATCACTTACATCACACAGAAATCCGTGAGAGGGAGAGTCTTCGTGGATCACTTAGCCGAATTTCCATGTGATGAAGCGAAGGGGGAAGACCCGCGATTCCCTGATGAGGACATCATGTCAATAGCAGAAAATAAGTGGCAATTATTTTTCGATGGCGCTGCCAATAAATGGGGATATGGCATTGGCATGTTACTAGTAGATCCCTCAGATTTCTACACTCTACTTGCAATCCGCCTTGACTTTGAGGCCACTAACAATATTGCCGAGTACGAAGCTTGCATAGCGGGGCTTGAAGCAAACTTAGAAAGAAATGTGACCGAACTAGAGGTGTACGGAGATTCACAACTTATAATCTATCAGTCACTCAAGAAGTGGAAGGTACAAGATCCTACACTCCAGAAATATAACGACCATCTCCAAGACTTGGTCAAACAGTTCAGAGAGGTCACTTTCTACTATCTTCCTAGAGATAAGAACCGCTTAGCAGACTCGCTAGCCATGCTAGCATCACTTATTGAAATTCCCGAATGGACTGAGGTTAAAACCTTTAGAGTCGCGAGGTGAACGACTCCTGCTTATTACTCAATCATAGACTGGAAAGAAGAGTGTAACTCTGTGAATACCTTGGACAACAAACCTTGGTATTATGATGTATGGCGTTTCCTCCTAGACGGAACATTCCCATCAGACGCGTCACCTAAAGCGAAGATAGCCCTCAAACGGCTTGCCGCCCAATTTGTTATCATACGTGATCGCCTCTATAAGAAGCACCACGAGCAGTGTCTACTCTATGCCGATGAGCACGAAGCCGTAGAAATCATGGACCAAATCCATCAAGGAGTCTGTGGAACCCACATGAATGGCAATATGCTAGTAAAGAAAATCATCCGACTAGGGTACTATTGGGCTACAATAGAAGCGGACTGCACCAACATGGTTAAGAAATGCCACAAGTGCCAGATACATGCCAACTTACAACACGCACCACCGTCCGTGTTATATCCCATCACATCCCCTTGGACATTTTCTATATGGGGAATAGACGTCATTGGTAAAGTTTCGCCGACAGGTCATAATGGGCATTCATTCGTGTTAGTCGCCGTTGATTACTTCACCAAATGGATCGAGGCTCAATCCTACAAAGTCTTGAATGCCAGAGAAAAGTAGATGAGTTCATTAAGACCAACATCATATGCCGATATGGGGTACCTCATGAGATGATATCTAACAATGGCACACACTTTGAGAAAGAATGTGACCAACTACTTGCAGAGTACAAAATAGAGAGACATCAGTCATCACCGTACCGACCACAGACCAATGGAGCAGTCGAAGCTGCTAACAAGACCATTGAGACCATCATTAGGAAAATGGCTAAGACTGGCAGAGATTGGCCCGACAAGCTACACTTTGCACTCTGGGGCTACCGAACTTCAATCCGTACCGCTACCGGTGAAACTCCATACGCCCTAGCCTATGGGATGGAAGCAGTGCTACCAATTGAATTAGAAGTACCATCACTAAGGGTTCTCCTAGAAAACTAAGTGAGCGAAGTCGCATGGTTAGATAGCCGTTATAAATAACTAGCCCTGCTAGATGAACGACGACTTCGAGCCGCCGAGCATATCCAAGCATATCAACGGAGAATGGCCTGAGCATTCAATAAGAAAGTCAAGTCCAGAAACATCAAAGAAGGGGACCTTGTCCTACGTGAACATGGTCCTGGACCGTTCAATCCTATGGGCAAATGGGGACCAAGATGGATAGGCCCCTACATAGTCAAGAAGATATTCTCCGGAGGAGCGGTACAACTCGCAGACCTAGATGGAGATCAACTGCCGAAGCCCGTCAACATGGACAAGATGAAGAAGTACTACTCATAAGTCCGTCCCCTATTCCAAAGAAAAGAGGAAAGCTCGCTAGGTTGAAAACCCGCAAGGGCGGCCTAGGAAAAAATTAGGGCAGAAAGCACTAGAAAAGAAGCTCACTAGATTGAAAACCTGAAAAGGCGGTCTAGGCAAAAATCAGGGTGTGCATTAAATATATATATATATATATATATATATATATATATATATATATATACAATAGGGGACACTCTCGTGCGAGACACCTATGTCTCATGCGAGATATGTCAGTCAGCAAATATATTTTTCTCTTTCTTAAACAAGAACTACGATGACCTGAGCTCCTTATTTCATTGATGTAAAAGGAGAACGTAGGCCGCCTTTTGGTCCGGTCTATTCAATAAATAAAATCAAAGTCTTGTCTTCTTATTAATTGAATGTATTTCAAGAAAATAATAAGAAAATTTCTAACATGAATACAAACTTGCAAAAGAAAATAAATAAAATACTAAAATTCTAAACATTGGTCTATCTATTGGCAATCTCTCGATACTCCTAAGGATCTATTTCTTCCTTAACTTAGTAGGGGCTTGACCACGATCCGCCTTGTCATCCCTATTCCTCTTGAACCAAGGTATCTCGAAACCGGGAGGAACATCAAGACGACTGAACACCGAGGGAGACAGTCTCGCGAACACATGAGGCCTATCTAGAGCTTGGATTTTACCGGGAAGTCCGTTTGCTCTCTTCTCGTAAAAGTCACTCTCCAGAAAGTCTTGAGTGGATCTGCTCTGACATTAGAAGGATCCTCCTTAGCTTCCTTCTTCCTCAAATTCAAACTAGGCTTAAATTGGTCCCCCAACAGAAAGCAACGGATCTCAACAATACCCTCGACATTGGGACGGAGTTCCGAGAGAAACCAATCTAAGTATTTGTCCGACAATTAGATACTTCCTCCATCATGATGAAGATTGGTCCAACGATCCATAGTGGTGCCTTACCCCCAAGCACGAGCCAAGCTCGTAGAGAACTCCGAGTCCATGAAAGAAACATCTCGAGGCCGTCCCCCTGACAAGAAAGTGTCCTGCTATTGACCGAATTGTCGCATTACCCTCCGAGCGAAGTAGAAAGAAAAATCCCTCAAGCCCGGAAGAACGACCATGTCGTACCCGAGGGTATTAGCTACAAACCTCCTCACCCTCCAAAAGGATGGGCACCAAGAGATATCATTGGTCTCCGCTTTAGCAAAAAGATGAGCCCACTCCTCAATGATGAGACCCTTCACTAACAGTCTCCGCCTATGGAAAGTATAAGGAGAATACTCGACCGGAGAATCCAACGGTTTAAAATGTTCTCTGAGCCAAATAGTCAACAACAATGGACTTCCCCGAGTCATAGAGCCGGTTCGGTGTAACTCATCAAGACCATGAAGGGTCTCCCCCAAGATAAGAGGGATTATGTTGAAGGCCCGTCCTCTAGCTTGCAGAACGATGTCCACGAGCTCCGTGTTCGCCATACCACACTTGCTCATGAAAATCATGCTCCGAAATAAGCACAATGCCAAGAGGCAACACTGGAAATCCAGACCGTGACCGCGAGTCACCTGACCTTTAAATCTCCTAGGCAAAGCGTAGAGATCAATATAGCGGTTATGAACATAACTCTGAGCCTCAGGAAGGCCAATGCTCAATAAGTCCTTAAGAGACTCCGCTGGTAC
This sequence comes from Campanula takesimana, assembly GCA_026119855.1. NCBI lineage: Eukaryota > Viridiplantae > Streptophyta > Magnoliopsida > Asterales > Campanulaceae > Campanula > Campanula takesimana. The sequence goes on from JAOWBW010000235.1 coordinate 1,904,859, forward strand.
CTTATCGCAATTAGGAACCGAAATCACACTAGTCAAAGGCATATCCAAGATAGCCGCCATCTCCTCCACAGTAGGGACCATCTCATTAAGTGAAAAGTTGAAGAGGTGAGTTGATGGATCCCAGAAGCGTGAAACTCCCTTTAAGAGGTCCCATTCCGGCTTTAGGTTCTTTAAAGGTGAAAAGAATCTTGAAACCGAACATCTCCACGAATCTCTCTTGGCGAGGTTTATTAAACGAGCGAAAGAACGTCGCTAAATCATTTTTGTAGCGTTCCACTAACTCTAAGTCCAAGGAGAACTCGTCAACGATCATTGATGAAAGGACGGACTTGCTTGGGGCCATTAAGAGCAAAAGGTTGAGAATTCTACTCCAAAAGAATGGTTCCCAGAACTGATTTAAGGCTGCATGGTATTCTAGGACGGACTAGAGGTGTTTATATACAAGTTTGGACACCAAATCCTTGAGGAAAAAGGAGAAACAGCCACATATTGAAAGGATAGCTCGTACGAGACATCCATGTCTCGTACGAGGCATCTCCCAAGTCAGAACAGCAACAACTCTGCTCAGATTCCAGGTTGCCCGACAAGTCAAAACGTGTCTCAATTACCCCAGAAACTCACCCGAAACAGTTCATTCACCACATACAAATGGCCCAACGCGAATCCATCTCATAAAATTACCCCTCGGTTGACCAACCGGATGTGAGTCAATACATTTACACAGTCAGAAATAGAACTAAAATTAACTAATGTATTGTGTGCTAGAGTTAGGAATTAATTGTTGCATAGGTAGAAACCAAAGAAAGGAAAAATTGTCTTCGCCTATACCGAGGCAATAAATACACCGTCAACAAAAGGGGAGAATGGGGGAATCCTATCTAGGACTTGTCGCCACTGCCGCACTATCATCCATCTGTCCGAGGCCTCTTCCCGTAAGAAGCTAGCTCCGCCGTCTGCTGAGCCAACCGTCCGAGCAGCCCCGCTGTCTCTCTCTTCATCTTCTTGGCATAGGCCATGAACTGGGCGAGCCGTCCCGCGACCTCTTTGTACTCAGCAATGGGCACCTGTTGAGAAGAAACAAATGAAGGCATCAAAATCCTCAGATAAATGATAAACAGAGAGATAAAATGGTAGAATGACAAGAAATGACAGAAGAAGGGTCATAAATCATACCATGGTCGCGTCGGCAGGAGGTACAAGTTCCTCAAGCATGTCGTACTGAGCGGGAAGATACTCGGTACTCTCTACTCTATCAGCCATGCTGTAGGTAAAAGAAGCTGGTCCAAGCTATGGACGAAAAGGGACGTGGACAACTCCCTGGGCCTGATCACCCTCTATAATCAATCGAGGCATGAGACGAGCAAGGAAGTCCTGGTAATCAGTCTCCAAGGACATAAGGTCAAAGGCATCCTGACCAATAATGAGGTCACCTCTCTCGTCCTCCGCAATGGCATAAGAATTAAGCATATGGGCCAGCGGATCCAAAGGGACGATAACGTCGAGTCTACCACCACCCTTCTGGCGAGAGACTCTCTATCCTAAATAGAAGCATCCACCGCCAAGGCCAATCATCAACAGCCTCATACCGGCAAACTCGTAAACATGCTCAATACCCAAACTCCGCCATAGGAAGAAGGCAACAACGGACTTTGGGACGGCCTCCCATCTATCAAAGTACAGCCTCATGCGCCCCACCGTCATATCAGCCCCCTCGGCCTACTCATTACGGGTATCCCTATTATCCCGGCGCCACCTCAGAGTATCGGGGAACATAACAGTATTGTCTCAAAGATTGAAAGTAAAGAGACCAAACATGGCGTATCCCTAAGCCTGCAAAATGGGAGAAACATAAAAGAGGTCAATACACAATAGCTCAAATGAGGAATGTTATCAAAATAAAATGGGGCTGAAATAAAGGAGGAATACAGAAGGAGATGAGTATTATACCTCCCAGGCATAACTGTAGCCGCCCAAGCCAGCGTTCGCCCTATCCCGCGAACTCTCATCCATAGCCACATAGCAATGGGCCAAACCAGCAGAACCCCAGCTAGCATCAGTGACATGCTGCATGTCCCTCAACATACTCAGAAGAGTAAATAAGGTTGTCGATGCATTATTAGCAAAAAGCGTCTCAGAAAAGGCCCACCATAGAAAACCGCGGATGGCTACAATGCGAGTACCCACCGATCCCATCTGACCGGCGTTAACCGTAAGATAAGCATCAACTTTGGACCTCAAAGATGTGAGAGGGACACCCTTGCGTTGGGTACGCACAGAGAAGCCTAGAAGGCATACCATATCATCCCCACTAGGACGAAAGTCCGCATTTACCTCAATCGGATCGTCAGCAATGGGAAGCCCAGTGATGGCATGAAAATCAGTAGGGACCGCATATGCATGGTGTGGGTACTATCCGACCAACGCTCCCGAATGGCTTGGAGCAAGTGCACGTTCCTCCTCTCACCGACAAGGCCGTCAAAGAAGAGTTTCAACCCGAGATTCTCGATCTCTTCCTTCATCTCACCATTGAGAGTTGCCTACCTCTCAGCGACAGCTAGTACACTGCCTCTACAGTTGTTAATCACCCTGAATGACTACAAACAACAAAGGCAAAAGAGACAGATGTCAAAAAATCGGTAAAATCCTCATTTAAGCATTTTACCCGAAAGGTCACAGAATCGCCTGAAGCGACAGTTAAAATCATGTACTACCATACTACAATGATTTTCAGCATCAATAAGGGTGAAATTCTATCGAAAGATCAGCCATGCATGATAAACCCTAATAGCGATAATTCTAGGAGAAAATTGACAAGAGACAATTGCTAGAATACTAAATTGAGAAATGCAACAACGAAATCGGCATGAAAAATCAGTCAAAGGAAGAGATCCTTACCCGCCTAGTCCGAACGGCGTGAGAAACGTGCTCCTCTGGGAACGGGCACAACTCATCCGTCGCCCATGTCGGACCCCGACCCCACGGGCCCGGAGTACGCGAGCTGGACATCGACTTAAACAATAAACTCTAAAATAATGAAGATAAAAATTTTTCTTTTATACCAAAAGATGATAACACAAGTTTTGAAATCCAACTTGAACAACAAAATATAAACTAGTGTAAGCTCCATAAGCTTACACCCAAAATAATAAATATACAAATTCTAATGACGTCAAGTTTGGTACAACTATTCCCAAAAAGGTTACACATTTATATAATGTAAACCCACCAATAACAACTTGCCCCAAAAGCTCAACCCTCTCGACGTCCTCCTCGTGATCAGCGAGTGTAATCCTTTCCACCTGGGGGGGGGTTAAGGAAAAACATAGATAAAAGAAAGGGGGTGAGATAAATCTCAATAAGTTACTAATGCAACTACATGACATGCTATGATGCAATAAGCAATAAACAATAATAAATATCACTTAGCACGTAGCATTTATCAGTTAACAGATAGCAGCGGAAATAAACAACTAACAAAGGATATTAGCCAAGGTTTCCCAACTGAAAGAACCAAATAAAGGTCGCTGTGCAGCTTTGATAATCAACAATCAACATCTTCATAGTAGCATGAAAGCTTGAAGAGAAAACCCCCGGTACCGGAACCAATAACAAAGTAACGTGCCACAAAGGGCGGGAGCCATGCCACAAAGTCATGCCCCAAAACGTGTAGCTAGAATACTCACAAAAGGAGCTAGCTCATCCCATCCAAGGCCAATCTGGATGGGGAAAGAAGGACCAATGGGCGATGCTATACTGGACTTGGCTTGTGCCATTATAGTATTAACCATTGCCTGACTCGATACACAAATAACCAGCTGGACTTTCAAATGAAAGCTAAGTAATAAACACTAGCTTAAATAAACAACCACTGATTCCAAAGTAGGGAATCCTTATCAAGAAGTCACCAAGAAAGTGAAATGAACCAACAACACATAATTAAAGTGTTCAAATAATCTCAACAATGATAACATAATTCCCATATCACATTCAATCACAAAGGATCCAGTTAACTCAAGAACACAACCAAAACTACTCACTCATCGCGAAGAGCTCGAGGAGAGCTTTAAAACGATAACTAATACACCTAAAACGGAGGATGAGAGAGTTACGAACTATCAAAGATTGTCTACGAAAGGTACAAGAGGATGAAGCTCAGGACTTGTACAGCGGAGGGGGCGCACGAGGGTGCGCGCGCCCTAAGGACCAGAAGGTTTTGAATTGTTGAAACAATGAGGGAGCGCACGCCCCCTAGAAAATGGTGCGCGCTCCCTAGGTGATCAGAAGGTTTAGTTCACAAAGGGCATAAGGGTGCGCACGCCTCCCTGAGAGGGTGCGCGCGCCCCCTTGCCCGGAGGGGCAAATTCCGGCCAAAATTCCTGGGTTCTTCAAAAATTCCAACCAAAATCAAACCAAACCCAAATCTTCACCATTGCAAGCCAAACTCAAGACTAACACTACCAATATACAAACTAAAGTACCCACACCACTTGGAAGCCAAAAGAACTCCTAGAACATCATCTAGGAAACCTCAATCAAGGATGATTCAAATACCAAATTTTCACAAAAAATGAACAAAATGTAAATCACTCCCAAATCCACCCAAGATGCAATAACTAGCATTCATATCATCAAATAAACATGGAGTAGCATTTCTAGCATAAAATTGGGGAAAAGTAACTTACCCGGATTTCTCGAAGTTGACAGAATTCGAATATTCCTAGCTCCCTACGATCCTATCGACGATCGAAGCACATTTCATAAAATGAGAACTAAGAAAAGATGAGAGGAAGAGGAAGAAAATGTAGAGAGAAGGGAGAGAAGAAAAACTTACCTTTCTTGGAGAGAGAGAGAAAGAAACTGGGAATGAGAGTAGGGTGAGGAGGAGAGGTGAGGGAGAAGGAAGAGTAGGGAGATGATTAATATCAAAAACTTACACTTAGACCCCCTCCCCACTAACTACACTAACTCTAATACTTCCTACTAACAACTAAGACCAAATAATACTACACTAGCACAAATGACCCACATGAAATGCTAGGCATAAATTATTATAATACATAAAATGCACGCATAAATTATTAATTAATAATAATTTAAACAATTAAATAAGAAATAAATAAATAATTAGATATTTATTATTAGAAAATAGAGGCGGGTTTTCGGGTCGTGACATTCACTCCCCCTTAAAGAAAATTCGACCCGAATTTTAACGAGACTTACCCAAATTAAAAAGCCACGGATATTTACGCTCCATCTCCTCTCGAAGCTCCCAAGTCGATTCCTCAACATTGTGATTACTCCAAAGAACTCTAACCAACGGAATGCTCTTGTTCCTCAACTCTTGGACTTTGGCATCAAGAATCCGAACCGGTCGTTCCTCGTAAGTCATGTCGGGCTCTATATCCTCCGGTACCCTCGGCAACACGTGAGATGGATCATGAACATACTTCTGAAGCATAGAAACGTGGAAAACATTATGTAACCGGTCTAACGATGGTGGTAACGCAAGTCGATACGCAAGAAGTCCCACCTTTCCCAGAATCTCAAACGGACCTATAAACCTCGGAGTCAATTTGCCTTTCTTCCCGAACCTTCGAATACCCACCTTCGGAGATACTTTCAAGAACACAAAATCACCGGTCTGAAAACTAAGATCTCGCCTTCGGTTATCTGCATAGCTCTTCTGTCGACTCTGGGCTGTTTTAAATCGATCCCGGATAACCCTAACTTTCTCAACTGAATCCTGAAGCAAATCAATACCCACGATCTTCGCTTCACCGACCTCATCCCAACATATAGGCGATCTAAATTTTCTCCCATATAAGGCCTCATAAGGTGCCATCTCGATACTAGCCTGATAACTGTTGTTGTAAGAGAATTCCACTAACGGTAAATGTCTATCCTAAGAATCGGAAAAGTCTATCGAACAAGCTCGCAACATATCCTCCAAAATCTGAATGGTCCTCTCGGATTGACCGTCGGTCTGAGGGTGAAAAGCTGTGCTGAATCGCAAATCTGTACCCAAAGCTTCCTGAAACGCCTTCCAGAATCTAGAAGTAAACCTCGGGTCTCGATCTGACACAATGCTAACCGGAACCCCATGCAATCTCGCAATCTCATCAATGTAAAGGGTCGCAAGATTTTCCATCGAGTACCTAATGTCAATAGGCAAGAAATGTGCACTCTTGGTCAGTCTATCCACGATTACCCAAACACTGTCATACTTCCTACGGGTACGAGGTAGTCCCGTAACGAAATCCATAGTCACATGCTCCCATTTCCACTCCGGAATCTCTAATGGATGAAGTAGTCCTGCGGGTCTCTGATACTCGGCTTTGACCTGCTGACAAGTTAAACACTTCGACACATACTCGGCTATTTCCCTCTTCATGTTGTTCCACCAAAAGTGTTGTTTCAAATTTTGATACATCTTCGTACTACCCGGATGAATAGTATATCTCGATTTGTGACCCTCATCTAAAACTTGCCTCTTTATTCCACCAACATCGGGTACGCACAAGCGACCACGGAAAGTCAACACCCCATTCGAACTCATAGAAAAATCCTCGAAGTTCTTTTCCTTCATTTTACCCATTACCTTCACTAACTCGGGATCTTCTTTTTGAGCTTCCTTTATCCTCTGAATTAGGGTCGGAGATACCCTGATATTCGCAAAAATAGCCCCATGTCTCGATTCACGAGGACACCAATCTCGAACATCCTCAAGCATTTTCCACTCTCGAACCATCATCGAGGCCACATAAGACTTTCTACTAATCGCATCGGCTACCACATTCTCCTTCCCCGGATGATAAAAAATCGTACAATCATAGTCCTTTAAAAGTTCCATCCACCTACGCTGACGGTTATTCAATTCCTTTTGAGAGAAGAGGTATTTCAAACTCTTGTGATCGGTAAAAATCTCGAACTTCGCTCCATAAAGGTAATGCTTCCACTTATGCAACGCAAAGACTATCGCAGCCAACTCCATATCATGAGTAGGGTAATTCTGTTCACTCGGGGTCAACTTCCTCGAAGCATAAGTAATCACTTCCCATTCTGCATCAAAACACAACCCAAACCCTCTTTCGAAGCATCACTGTAAATCACTAAGTCGTCATTTCCATTTGGTAAACAAGAATAGGAGCCGTAGTTAATTTTCTTTAATTCATCAAAGCTATTTTGACATTTTTCACCCCACACAAACGGTACATCCTTCCGGGTCAACTGAGTCATCGGAGTAGCAATCCTCGAAAACCCTTCTATAAACCTTCTGTAATACCCGGCTAAACCCAGAAAACTTCTGATCTCGGTCACTGTCTCGGGTCTCTTCCAATCCACTATGGCTTCTATCTTTGAAGGATCCACAGAAATCCCATCTTTAGAAATAACATGACCCAGAAATAAAACCTTCTCGAGCCAAAATTCGCATTTACTAAACTTCGCAAACAACTGCTCCCTCGCAAGAACGGATAAAACTGTCCTCAAGTGTTGCTCGTGCTCCTCTCGAGATTTAGAGTAGACAAGAATGTCGTCGATGAAGACCACCAAAAAGGAGTCAAGATAAGGATGGAAAACCCGGTTCATCAAATCCATAAACACGGCAGGCGCGTTAGTCAACCCAAACAGCATAACCAAGAACTCGTAGTGACCATAACGAGTGCGAAAGGCAGTCTTCGGAATATCCTCCGATCGAATCTTCAACTGATGGTACCCACTCCTCAAATCAAGTTTAGAAAACACCACGGACCCTTGAAGCTGATCAAATAAATCATCAATGTGAGGTAGAGGATACTTGTTCTTCACTGTAACCTGGTTCAAATTTCGGTAATAAATACACAATCTCAAAGAACCATCTTTCTTCCGCACAAACAAAACCGGTGCTCCACACGGGGAAACACTAGGGCGGATAAACCCTCGATCAAGCAACTCTTGCAACTGAACCTTCAGTTCTTTCAACTCTGCTGGAGCCAATCTATACGGTGCCTTTAAATTGGAGCCGTACCCGGCAAAAGGTCTATACAAAACTCTATTTCACGATCGGGAGGCATATCATATTCAGAAGAGAAAACATCGGGAAATTCTCTAACTACCCGAACACTCTCCAAACTAGGGGATTCTTTCCTAGTATCAAGCACACTAGCCAAGTACCCCTCACAACCACGATGCAACAATCTCCTAGCTTTCACATATGAAATGATACGAATATTCCTACCCAAAGGCATAGCCTCAAAAACAAATTTAGGCATATTGGGAATAGAAAAAGTAACAACTTTCCTACGACAATCAACAGAAGCATGAAACTTGCTCAACCAATCCATACCCAAAATAACATCAAAGTCTTGAATCGGAAGGACTACCAAGTCCGCACACAAGACACGACCACATATAAGCACATCGCAAGCACGAAATACTCTATCGGTCACCAAACACTCCCCCATAGGAGTTGACACCTCTAACACATAGGGCAAAGACTCAGATGCAGCATTTAGTAAAGAAGAAAATTGCACAGAAATGTAAGAATGACATGATCCTAGATCTACTAACGTATGCGCGCTCACATTAGATATAGAAACAATACCTCCAATCACTGAGGGATCATCTGCCTGATGCTGATTCATTGCAAACACTTTTCCTTGGACCTTGGCCTTTCCCGTAGCATCCCTTTTCTGACCCTGTGGAGCCCCAACTCCTACCCCAGTCGGTTGACCTCTGAATCTCGGGCAATCCTTCACAAAATGCCCCAACTGCCCACAATTAATACATTTCCCCTGTTTCTTCCAACACTGGTCCTCCGAGTGTCCTCCCCTTTGGAATATGAATAGAGTCTCCTATTTTGGTTCCCTTGGTTCCCGGCAGTAGTACCCGGGTTCCTTGGGATCGGTTGCCCTCGGGACTGAGATTGTCCCCCAAAATTACCTCGGTTATCTGAACGGGATTGTGGCTTGCTCTGCCCTCCTTGCTTGCTAGTGTTAGTTACCTCGTCCTTCTTCTTATGCTCCCCTATATCTTGCTCAATCAAATAGGCTCGGTCCACCGCATCCTGATAAGTTTGAATCCTCTGTGCTATAAGTTGAGTCCGGATAGAAGTCTTTAAACCCCGGATGAATCACATAGCTTTCTGTTCTTCGGTCCTCACAAGATAGTCACAATACCGGGCTAATTCTGTGAACTTAGCCGAGTAATGAGCTATAGACAACAAACCTTGCTCCAAGTTGAGAAGTTCGATCTCCTTTCGGTTTTGATCTACTACTGGAATGAAATGTTCTTTGAACTTCCGCACAAACAATTCCCATGCATACACTGTATGGGTATCATCCCAACTCGCCTTAACTCCTTTCCACCAATGCTCTGCGGCCCCAACTAATTTATAAGCTGCAAACCGGACCCTATCCTCGTCCGTGCACCCAAACACATCATAAATTTTCTCCATAGACTCAACCCATAGTTCGGCCTTCTTCACATCGGGCTCACCATCGAACTCCCTTGGCTTTAATTTCAGAAATTGTTCCAACCCGTATCGCGGAGGTGGCGCATGCTCCTCTCTTGGCCCTTGGTCATGAATTGCCTTCATGGCCGCCTCAAACATGCCTTGGAACATAGCACGGTTCTCTTCCCAAAGATCATTCTGATTCTGAGCCCCACTAGAACCTTCACCCGTTCTTCTTCTAGCCATTGAGAACAATTACCTGCATAAAACATCAACCGTTACTCACTCCGAACACAACTACCCTCCTAGGTCATACTAGTCTACCTAGACTTATACTTAGAGCTAAACCATAGCTCTGATACCAACTGTCGCGACCCCGACCCCGCGGGCCCGGAGTACGCGAGCTGGACGTCGACTTAAACAATAAACTCTAAAATAATGAAGATAAAATTTTTTCTTTTATACCAAAAGATGATAACACAAGTTTTGAAATCCAACTTGAACAACAAAATATAAACTAGTGTAAGCTCCATAAGCTTACACCCAAAATAATAAATATACAAATTCTAATGACGTCAAGTTTGGTACAACTATTCACAAAAAGGTTACACATTTATATAATGTAAACCCACCAATAACAACTTGCCCCAAAAGCTCAACCCTCTTGACGTCTTCCTCGTGATCAGCGAGTCTAATCCTTTCCTCCTGGGGGGGTTAAGGAAAATCAAAGATAAAAGAAAGGGGGTGAGATAAATCTCAATAAGTTACTAATGCAACTACATGACATGCTATGATGCAATAAGCAATAAACAATAATAAATATCACTTAGCACGTAGCATTTATCAGTTAACAGATAGCAGCGGAAATAAACAAGTAACAAAGGATATTAGCCAAGGTTTCCCAACTGAAAGAACCAAATAAAGGTCGCTGCGCAGCTTCGATAATCAACAATCAACATCTTCATAGTAGCATGAAAGCTTGAAGAGAAAACCCCCGGTACCGGAACCAATAACAAAGTAACGTGCCACAAAGGGCGGGAGCCATGCCACAAAGTCATGCCCCAAAACGTGTAGCTAGACTACTCACAAAAGGAGCTAGCTGATCCCATCCAAGGCCTATCTGGATGGGGAAAGAAGGACCAATGGGCGATGCTATACTGGACTTGGCTTGTGCCATTATAGTATTATCCATTGCCTGACTCGATACACAAATAACCAGCTGGACTTTCAAATGAAAGCTAAGTAATAAACACTAGCTTAAATAAACAACCACTGATTCCAAAGTAGGGAATCCTTATCAAGAAGTCACCAAGAAAGTGAAATGAACCAACAACACATAATTAAAGTGTTCAAATAATCTCAACAATGATAACATAATTCCCATATCACATTCAATCACAAAGGATCCAGTTAACTCAAGAACACAACCAAAACTACTCACTCATCGCGAAGAGCTCGAGGAGAGCTTTAAAACGATAACTTATACACCTAAAACGGAGTCCGGATGAGAGAGTTACGAACTATCAAAGATTGTCTACGAAAGGTACAAGAGGATGAAGCTCAGGACTTGTACAGCGGAGGGGGCGCACGCCCTCACAAAAAGGGTGCGCGCGCCCTAAGGATCAGAAGGTTTTGAATTGTTGAAACAATGAGGGAGCGCACGCCCCCTAGAAAATGGTGCGCGCGCCCTAGGTGATCAGAAGGTTTAGTTCACAAAGGGCATAAGGGTGCGCACGCCTCCCCTGAGAGGGTGCGCGCGCCCCCTTGCCCGGAGGGGCAAATTCCGGCCAAAATTCCTGGGTTCTTCAAAAATTCCAACCAAAATCAAACCAAACCCAAATCTTCACCATTGCAAGCCAAACTCAAGACTAACACTACCAATATACAAACTAAAGTACCCACACCACTTGGAAGCCAAAAGAACTCCTAGAACATCATCTAGGAAACCTCAATCAAGGATGATTCAAATACCAAATTTTCACAAAAAATGAACAAAATGTAAATCACTCCCAAATCCACCCAAGATGCAATAACTAGCATTCATATCATCAAATAAACATGGAGTAGCATTTCTAGCATAAAATTGGGGAAAAGTAACTTACCCGGATTTCTCGAAGTTGACAGAATTCGAATATTCCTAGCTCCCTACGATCCTATCGATGATCCAAGCACATTTCATAAAATGATAACTAAGAAAAGATGAGAGGAAGAGGAAGAAAATGAAGAGAGAAGGGAGAGAATAAAAACTTACCTTTCTTGGAGAGAGAGAGAAAGAAACTGGGAATGAGAGTAGGGTGAGGAGGAGAGGTGAGGGAGAAGGAAGAGTAGGGAGATGATTAATATCAAAAACTTAGTAGGAAGAGTAGGGAGATGATTAATATCAAAAACTTACACTTAGACCCCCTCCCCACTAACTACACTAACTCTAATACTTCCTACTAACAACTAAGACCAAATAATACTACACTAGAACAAATGACCCACATAAAATGCTAGGCATAAATTATTATAACACATAAAATGCACGCATAAATTATTAATTAATAATAATTTAAACAATTAAATAAGAAATAAATAAATAATTAGATATTTATTATTAGAAAATAGAGGCGGGTTTTCGGGTCGTGACAGCCCACACTTTACCCTTCATATGTCTACCGAAGAGGTGTTTCTTATGTGAACGATGCACACCGGCCATTTGCAAGGGTCGGGAATCGCTAAAACTTGGAGAAATTGGAGATTTTTGAGTGAGAAAATCGCCTAGGGTCGAAAGCTCCCGAGAATGGAATAGGAAAAGTGATTTGAAAATCACTTCCAACGCCTAAAAGGCCTCTGTTCTGCACAAAAACAGGAATAGCTTGTACGAGGTATCCCTCCCTCGTACGAGGTATCTCTAGAAAAATCTCAGAAAACCATGTTTTCTTGAGAAATTCCAAAAAAGCCCTGCTTTTAACAGAAAGGTCAGAAAAAGCCCTGCTTTAGACCAAGAGGTCGAATCTGAACCCGGTTCAAGATGGAACATTGAGTCGTCAACAAATGGATATATTCAGAATTGGAACAAGCAAAGTTATTTCTCAGTACGAATTTATCCTCACCGCGCATCCAATATCATGGGTGAGAAACAAGAATTTGCATCAGCAAACTCTGAGTCCCGCGACTGTTATAAAGGTGTAAGCTAATGGCACAGGATTTGCAATAAGTTATCCCACGACTGTCATCAAGGTGTAAGCTAATGGCACAGGATTTACAACCGTGTATCCCACGACTGTTGTCAAGACGTAAGTTAACAACACAGGATCCTACCATTTGGAGTCCCATAATTGTCATCAAGACGTAAGTTAATGGCATAGGATTCACTTTTCTGGCGGAAAGGCAGTCGCGTCAGAAGGAGAAGCAAGGTTCGAATAATTGGCGTCTCCACATCCGGGTATCTCACGACTGTTGTCAAGATGTAAGTTAACAACACAGGATCCCACCATTTAGAGTCCCATAATTGTCATCAAGACGTAAGTTAATGGCATAGGATTCACATTTTCAACGGAAAGGCAGTCGCGTTGAAAGGAGAAGCGAGGTCTGAGTAATTGGCGTCTCCAAACCCAGAGTCCGATAATTGTTATCAAGACGTACCTTAATAACATAGGATTCACATTTTCTAACGTAAGGGACAAACTCGTTGGGAAGGAGAAGCAAGGTCTAGGCAACTGGCGTCTCCAAAATCGAAGGCGGTTCGTCATCAACAATAGGGCATGTTCAGAATTGGAGTCAAAGAGATTTATTTCCTCAGTATGGATTGCAACTGGAGATGGTTCGTCATCGGCAAAAAAAGGAGTATATTCAGAATTGGGTCAAGGCTATTGATTCCTCAGTATGGGTACTCTCTAAACTCTAAGCTTTATTTATCGCAAGTTTTGCTTTCAAAAATGATTTTCAAAATACCTTAAACCTCAGTTTTTGCGTATTTTCGGAGTCGAACTACGTTTGGTCTGATTTCCTTCTAAGGAATACGTAGGCAGCTTTTAGCACGACCATACCCCTAGTTCAAAATGGTGTCTTTTTTATCGACGACGGTACTTCATCCATAAGTATCGTCGCCGAGGGGCTCTGTAGACACCCCATTTTGGACATTCATTTATAATCACACTACTTCTGTGTCTCGCCTTTGATTTGGGTCAAAACTCGTTAAGTTGGACATGTTTCGTTAAGTTTCTAACTGACTCCGTTAGTTAGGGGCCTAACTCAACATTAAAACTATCGCAGAGGGCAAATAAGTGATTCCAGCACTTAGATTCCTCGTACGAGACATTGATGTCTCGTACGAGGTATCCCCCTCGACAGTCGGGTTTTTGGTCAGTTTCCTTGTTGATCTTAACCCCTTTTCTTGGCAAACACTCATGCAATCTGGGAAAACCTAATGGCCGATCCTAGAGTCCAAAAATACCTATGTGGAGATCAACTCATTGATTCCCACTTCAACTTACCTTCTTGGCCAAAACCCTAGGTCAAAATCTCCTATAAATATAAGGTTCTTGAACCAGAAAAAGGGTAGACTCTATATTCACCAAACAACCTCTCAAAATCTCACCAAAGAAGTTCTTCTAATCAGCCCCTCTCTGATACCCACAAAATTTGGAGGATCAAGGCCTTTAGTCAAGGCCATCCATAGGATTCTTGAAGAAAACGCTTAGGTAAATCTTTGCTTTTCTATCTTCTCATCTCCTTCTTTGTGTTTGAAGTAGTGTGATTCAATTAAAGGATCAGCCTAGAGCCTCTCCAACCCATGGAGATGGTCTCGAAGTATACGATCCGACATCCCAAATAAATAAGTCATTATTTATTTGTTTGTTTTTATCTTTTGGTACACGAATGCATGATTTTGAAACGATGATGATGATTTCTTAGCAAGACCAATCCTAGATTGGGTGAATTGGGTGCTCCTTCACCTTCCCAATTCATAACTTAACCCCCGAATCCAGACATCTCGGTCCGTATTCCGACAATAACATGGTGGCGACTCTCAAATCAACAAGAAGGTGAATCGAAGGTCGAAAGCGTACCATCGAAGCAATAACCTCGCACGCAAATGGTTATAATAGCTTTATAGGTTAGATTGATTATTTAGAGTTTAGATTCATCTTGTAAAACCTCCTCTAAATTAATACAAGTCTAGTAGCTATTAGAAAATCCTAGACTAACCATCTAGGTAGAGGACGTAGTTCATTCAAGAACGAACCTCTTCAAATTGTGTGTTTGATCTTTACTTTCTGTCTTGTTATTTACTTTTCCGTTTGTGGTCTATAACTTAATTCATTTACGAAATGACTTGAAAAGTGAATTGTGTTTTTCTTTGATCTCTAAGTTTAGATTATCGATTGCATCATTGTGTTTTTCAACCCGAGACAAACTGCCCAACTCTTTCCTTATCCTCTTTGGCCAAACCGCAAAACTCCGCTGTGCATTTTATCAGTGCGGTTCTAGTGCCTTGAACCGCAGTTGACCAAACTGATAAGTACTCGGTTGATTTTCAAGGGTATTTTTGAAAAAGTTTAAACCGCTATTCACCCCCCCTCTAGAGGTTCTATACCCTTGTTGCCCTCTGGGACTAACAAGTGGTATCAGAGCTTATCCACCAAAACTTGTTTTTACAAGCTTAACCGCTAATCCAATGGCAAACACAAACACCCATATGATGCAGACATCCAACTCGAATCATTTACCGATTCTAGATGAAGATAGTTTTATCTTTCGGAAAGATAGGATGATGAAACACATGATTTCATGTGATCTTAGACTGTGGACTGCGGTTAAGGAAAGACCATACGTTCCTATGAAAGCTAATCCACTTGCAGGTACTGCTGGAAAACCGGCTAAAGTTAGAAAGTTGGAAAGTGAGTGGACAGATACAGACCGCAACAATGTGGAATTTGATGGAAAAGCAATGTCTATGCTTGTCTCAGCTATTGACCTAAGGACCCATTCAAAGGTGCTGTACTGCACAATCGCAAAGGAAACTTGGGATGCAATAGTTAACTTTTTGGAAGGAGATTCAGATAACAAGAAGAACCGCCTCTATCACCAGAGAAGACTCTTTGACTATTTTGTTAAATATCCTAGGGAATCTCTTCGTCAATGCTATGAGAGGTTCATTGATATTGTTAATGTTTGTTTTTCTCTTGGACATGTCTATTCTAATATAGATTTGAACATGAGATTCATGAAATCTCTTGGTAGCAAATGACTGATTAAGACAACAAACATCGAAGATAACAAAGACCTGGAAGCTCTTGATCTTCGTCATTTATATGCCATGCTGAAGGTATTTGAATTCAAGCTTGAGGAGGTCCATGAAACCGAGAACAGATTTAAGACCCTCTCTCTAGCCACATTCAATAATACATCATCTCCAACTTATAATCTAGACCATCATCAAGCCGCACCTCACCTTCACTTGCAAACCGCACCTCTTGATCAGACTGCACCTAGATACAATCCTCCAACCGCACCATCTGAATATTATCAATAGTCTCATCAACCCTATCCTCAATCTCATCAACCCTACCAACAGTCTCATCATTTCTACACTCCACCTCAGAGTTTTTATTCTCAGAGTGTAGCATCTCAATCATCATGCTCTAGTCAAGTTGATTTTGATGACATGGATGATGAAGAATTTGCTTTGTATGTGAAGAAATACGCCAAGTTCAGGAAGAACAACAGATCTCAATTTCCATCCAAAGGCCCTGCAAAGTTTGTCCCTCCTATAAGATTCAACAAGACTGCAGATCCTAAGAAAAGGGATGACTTGGTCTGTTACAACTGCAGACAGCCAGGTCACTTTGCTTCAAGTTTCCCCAAACCGCGTTATGAAGCCGCACCAGCAAAGAAACCATTTAACAAGAAGTTTGTCAAGAGAAGAGGAATGGTAGCTGATCAAGGGGATCAATCGCTGACATGGATGGGATCTGATTTAAATGAAAGTGAAGATGAAGATGAAATAGCAAATCTATGTCTCATGGAATTGGACGAAAAGTTTGAAATTGACGGAAAGCCTTCCACTGCCAAATCAACAAATGAAGTCAGTTTCACTAAGGACTCTTGAGACTAGATCAAGCAAGGCTCCTACAACACCAAAATACATTCCTGAGGTTCAAGCAGATCAAAGCCATGATGACCAGGTACTTGAATGAGCTAATATTATTTGTCAACAACACACTGTGCTCAAAAGAGCATATAAATTAATGGATGCGGAACTTGAAGATTCCCAAAGAGAATGCAAGTCCCACAAGGAGGAAATTGAAAAACTCAAGTTCCAAATTGCTGGGATATCATTAATTAGGGAAGAAAACCTCTATCTGAAGGATAGATCTGAGGCACTTCTAACCCAAATCCATGATCTTACTGCACAAAGGGATGACCTTCAAAAGTGACCGATGTGTGGACTAAGTCTGGTGTCACTGTGGAACAAATCTTAAATTCACAAATTCCTACTACGGATAAAAGTGGATTGGGGTTTAAAACCAGTGATGGGTGCAAGTGTCCTTGCCTCTGTGCTGAAGGTGGTGTGTTACCCAATGAACAAACCAAAGAAATTCCTAAAGTTAATCATACTGGTAAAAAGGGCTCTAAACAAGAAATTAAAAAGCAAAATTATTTCTTTGAGTATCCTAAAAACCAGACTGGGAGAGATTCAAAGTGGAAAGAAAAATCCACAGCGGCTGATGCTGATAAGGTTGTATTGAGTGATGAAACCGCTCCTAGCCAGTTCAAGGAAATTCCCATCATTTTTCCTAAAGCCGCACCTAAGAGGAAGGTTGAGCTCAAGAAGGTAATCTTTGTCAAAACCAAAACCGCTGACCCGGTAAAACATGAGAAACTGAAGGTCAGTAAGGGGTTTGTAAAACCGCAACCTAAACCAGGATTTATTCATTGTGCTGTTTGTGCCGATTATGGTCATGGTGCTGGTCATTATCTTTTAAGGTTCACACCCAATGCCAAGGGACATAAAAATCCTATGGTCAAACATGTGTGGGTCCCAAAGAGCTGCTAACCCTATGACCCAAGGAATAAGGGGGACCAAAATCTTTCATGTTTTATTTTTCAAATTTTATGCTTTATGGATGGTTATGCAAAGAAGAAGAAGGATCTTTAGTACTTGGATAGTGGTTTCTCACGACACATGACCAGAGATAATGAACTTCTTTGTGATACCATTAGTATGAAAGGCCCCCAGTAGTGTTTGGCAACAACAAGAAAGGAGAAACCGTAGGATATAGAGCAATCAAACGAGGAAAGGTGACTATTGAAAATGTGTCACTAGTAGAAGGACTCAAGCACAACCTTCTCTCTATATCTTAGTTTTGTGACAAAGGAATGAACTGCAACTTCACTTCAACAAACTGCTTCATTAAGGATGCATCTTCCGATGTTACACTACTGACTGGCCACAGAACAGGTGATGTGTATATGCTATATTTGAGTAATATTGTTTCTATTGCTGACCTCTGTTTTGTAGTAAAAAAATATTAGTAAAAGCAGCTGGTTATGGCATAAGCGGCTTAGCCAGTTGAACTTCAAGTATCTAGCAAAACTGCAAAGGGACGGTCTCGTCAAAAGACTACCGAAAGTGGCTGATAACCATGATAAGAAATAGAAAGCATGCCAGCTTGGTAAGCAGCCCAAATAGTCATTCCCCAGCAAAACCGCGCCTTCAATGAACCGCTGCTTCACTTGGATCTATTTGGACCTGTCCCATCCGCAAGTATAAGAGGAAACCACTATACCTGGGTAGTTGTTGATGATTATTTAAGATATACATGGGTGGAAATGATGGCCTCAAATGATGATACTTATGGCATCGTAACCGCTCTCTTTAGACAGCTCCAAACTCAGAAATTGGATGACATCATTGCTGTGCGTTCAGATAATGGAACTGAGTTTACAAACAATGGTGTTGCCCAATATTGTGATGATCATAGAATTGATCACAACTTCTCTGCCGCTGGGGTCCCACAATAAAATGGAGTAGTGCAAAGAAAGAATAGGACTTTGATTGAAGCCGGGAAGACTATGATTGCAGAAGCCAAGCTTCCCAAGTACTTCTGGGCCGAAGCAGTTAATACAGCTTGTTTCACTCAGAACCGCTCCCTCATCATCAAAGTCCACAACAAAACTCTGTATGAATTGTGGAGAGGTAGATCACCCAACATTGCCTTCTTCAATATATTTGGATGCAAATGCTACATCTTGTACAATGGCAGAGAGCATCGAGGTAAATTTGATGTTAAGGCCGATGAAGGCATTTTTGTTAGTTATTCTAAACACTCTAAAGCTTTTCGTTGTTTCAATAAGACTTCATTAAAAATTGTAGAGTCTGTCCATGTTACATTTGATGAACATGATCTTCTTGAGCCATATATGGCTCCAAATGTTTCTGATAATTTTAGTGATTTTGAGACAGGTAGAAATTATCCTAATCATTTAGCCGCAGATGACCAACCTACTCAAACCGCACCATCAGGTTCTCCAGCCGCACCCAATCAAACCGCAAGTGGTGTTGCTACAGAACCGCTGTCTTCTGACCCCATTCAAACCCTTGAACCAGTTCCAATCATCACTTTCAATGAAGATTTCAATGATTATCAAGAAGAGTCTCCTCTAGAAAATCTTCAAGAAATAGTGGTTCATGAAGACCTCCCTCTAGAAATTAATGAGCATAGAGACCATCCAACTTCAAATGTTATAGGTCCTATTAGTTCTGGTGTTCAAACAAGAGGAAGCTTAACTCATAGAGATGACCACAGTTTGTTCTCAACTGCACTGTTATCTCAAATGGAACCGATGAAGGTTGATGAAGCTCTAAGTGATCCAAGTTAGGTAACTGCAATGCAAGAAGAGCTCAATCAGTTTGAAAGATGCAGAGTTTGGACTCTAGTTCTAAGACCCAGAGATCACACTGTAATTGGAACAAAATGGGTATACAGAAACAAGATGGATGAAAATGGTACTATAACTAGAAACAAGGTTAGGTTGGTTGCTCAAGGTTATAGGCAAGAAGAAGGGATAGATTATGATGAAACCTTTGCCCCTTTAGCTAGACTTGAAGCCATTAGGATGTTCCTAGCATATGCATCCTTCAAGAAATTCAAGCTATATCAAATGGATATAAAGAGTGTATTTTTGAATGGTGAACTACAAGAAGAAGTTTATGTAGCCCAACAGCCAGGATTTGAAGACAACAAGTTCCCTCATCATGTTTTCAAACTCAAGAAGGCCTTGTATGGACTCAAGCAAGCACCAAGAGCATGGTATGACACTCTATCTAAATTTCTTATTGAACAAGGCTTCTCATGAGGTAAAATTGATACAATTTTATTTATTTCTAAACACAAAGGTCATTCATTACTAGTTCAAATATATGTGGATAATATTATTTTCGGTTTTACTAATGAAACTATGTGTGTTAAGTTTGAAAAGCTAATGAAAGGTAAATTTGAGATGAGTATGATGGGAGAGTTGACATTCTTTCTTGGACTCCAAATCAAGCAATGTCATGATGGAATCTTCATCAACCAAGCCAAATACACCAAAGACTTGATCAAGAAGTTTGGGCTTGAAACCACAAATTCAGTAGATACCCCAATGATAAAGGCCTGCAGTTTGGATCGTGTTGAAAAAGGTAAAAAAGTTAATCAGACACTCTACCGAGGTATGATTGACTCTCTTCTTTACTTAACTGCTAGTAGGCCAGATATCATGTTCAGTGTGTGTGTTTGTGCTAGATTTCAAGCTGACCCTAGAGAATCTTATCTTATAGCTGTTAAACGTATTATTAGATATTTATGTGACTCTGTTAACCTTGGACTTTGGTACTCTAAAGAATCTTCATTTGATCAATTAGGTTATTCAGATACTGACTTTGCAGCTTGTAAGATTGATAGAAAGAGCACTAGTAGTACATGCCAGTTCCTTGGATCTCGGCTTGTATCATGGTCCAGCAAGAAACAAGCTTCGGATTCAGTCTCAACCGCTGAAGCTGAATACATTGCGGCTGGAAGCTGTTGCTCTCAAATTCTCTGGATGAAATAACAGTTGGAAGACTATGGAGTATTTGAGAAGAATTTCCCTATTTACTGTGATAGCACTGCAGCAATATCCATATCCAACAATCCAGTTCAGCACTCAAAAACCAAGCACATTGACATAAGATATCATTTCCTCAAAGACCATGTTGAAAAGAAGAACATTTTCCTAGCAAATGTGGGAACCGATGATCAAATTGCAGACATCCTCACCAAACCGCTTAAAAATTCCAGGTTCTTTCATTTACGAGGAGAAATGAGTATGCTGGAACTATCTTAAAATATATCATGTCTATTTACTCTTTATTTCTAATAATTTTTGTTAAGTATTTTGGCTCTAGTTAGAATATGAAAAAATAGCTTGCGGTTCAATCAACTTTGGAACCGCATAAATAAAGGTTTGGTAGAAGATTCTAATCAAACTCCAAAGTCAAGAAGGATGATTTCGGTTTGCTCCAAACCGTACTAAGAAAGCAAGATAATCGGTTTGATCAAGTCAAACTATAGACAGAATTGAGAGATATCGGTTTCATCAAAACCGATAGTGAAGTAAAGGTATGTCAGTTTGATCAACAAACCGCTCAGGTATGTATAATTGTAGTTTAGTCCCTACTTTATGTCACTTCATTTTTAAGGACCTTTGTGCAATTATTTCTACCGCATTAAATGCGATAGACAGGCACGCTGACGTTTGACCTTTGTTCAGCCGTCATGGCCGCTCCACTACCCGAGGTGGTTAATTGGGTATAAAAGACAAAGTTCATTCTCATTTTACCTTTTTACTTTCTTCCTCATTTGGCATAACTACTCTCTCTCCCTTCTGCACTTCGTTCTCTCTCTCTCTGTTCTATTGTGAATACGTCCGATTAAAAATTGGAGAGTCGCCACGTTGTTTTATTTGTTGTTAAAACATTGAGAAAACCATTTATGAGAATAATAGGGTTCGGGGGTCAAATTACAATAAAAGAAGAATATTAAAGTGATCACTCCTATTGCCCGACGAATCGGTCTTTCAATCATGATCAATGTGTGTGTATGTGTTCGTGATTGAGACCGAATCCGAAGATTGCCTACATTCTTCTCATTATGAGAAGCTCAGGTCAGTGTAGTTCATTGATGAATTAGAATGGGGAGAGATAAAGCGGGATCATGCATATAGAAGGGGAAGATTAGGGTTAGAAGTAGTTCTTAGATTATATTAGGGTTTGATGAAACCCTAGGATCATCATTGGATAAGGCATGTGCACATAAATAGGGATTACAATCCTCGATCTAGCATATGATGTATGATAAGTCGTAAATCTAGCATTATAACAAGAACATCATGAATACATATGAATGAACACAAAAACATGAAGATCGCTACCCTAATCATAGAGCATATTATGAATCTAAACTAAAAACATGAAGAACACATGAAGAACATATGAATATGGATGCATAAACATAATGAAAACATGCATTATGTAAGTAATATGTGACCTAGATCTAGTGCGGGTTTCGTGGAAACCCTAGAGCATCATCGGTCAAGAACACGAACGATGAACAAAACCCTAGATCTAGCAATATATGAATGAATATAATAGATCTAAGTAGTTAAGTAGTAAGAACACGTTACCAAACCGATTAAAGAGGCTTCGAAGGTTGAATCTTCATTCCTTTGGTTGATGGCGGTGTTGAATCTCTTTGATGATCAAAGCAAGATCAAAGAGAGGGTTTGAGATGGTTTTGAGAGGGAGAGAGAGAGAGGCTGGGAAGAGCTTCTCTGAGGGTTTTCCCGTGGGTGAAAGTTGTGATCAATAGGCTGAGAGGAGGGCCTATTTATAGAAAAAAACTGAGAAAAGGGAACACTGGCCGCACGGACCGAAAGTGGCCGCACGGCTCCTAAGTGGCCGCACGGCTAGATCCTCCGGATTTTGTGATTAGAATGATCTCAACGAATCCTTATCAGTTTGTGTTGGGTTTTTTGGTAACATGCACAGCGGAATATAGCATTTAAAATTTATGAAACCCAAAGCCTATAGATCCATTCATATGATTATGACAAATACATCTAATATGAATACAAGAATACTAACCCTTGAAGCGTTTCTTGATTTCTTGATCTTTGAGTCTTGGGTTCTTCACGGCTTTCGAATCACGAACGCAGGAACACGAACACGAACACGAAGATGATAACGGAATCACCCTCTATGGATATCCACACGCGAACGAATATTAAGAACTCTTTCTTAATCTTGACAGTTAGATCAAAAGGAACTATATGATTTTATGTATTCTTTATCTTTGATTCTCAATCTCAATCAATAATTATGTTTCTCCAAACAAGTGAATCAATCATATACAATGGCTGGGACTGATGTATTTATATGGGTATAAGTCCTTAACCCTTAAGGACTTAGGATACCCAAATCCCGTCACAATTTGTGCTGCAATTAATTCCTGGCCGACATCACTTCACGGTCGTGCCCTAAAACTGGCACGGCCGTGCCAATGCCTTCGAGGCAAGCTTCCCAGCTGCCCATTATTGGCACAGTCGTGCTTTATATCTTGCACGGTCTTGCCGAGCACAGCATGGTCGTGCTTGATATTTTGGCATGGTCGTGCCAACCTTATCGCCAGGCATTGCTCTTTGGTCGATTTATGGCACGGTCGTGTATTCTAAAGAGCACGGCCGTGCCAGACCAAAACTCAGCCAATTCTTCCTTCTTCAAATTCATTCTCTTGTGTGTGACCCCATAGGATTATATCAAGTTGGCAATGAGCCCAAACACACTTTGTCTCATAAATAATGAGCGGACCCTAGCAGGCCATCATGATTACCCAAATGATATAACTTGTTAAAGTTCGTTAATCCATTATAGAACATATTACAATCTCTTTGTTTCACGATGTCTATTGAACATAGGCCATGGTCAATGGTCAACTTACATAGTCCAATGCTTTCTCGATCCCGAATGTATTGATAAGACAAATTATATTTGAGCACGGCCATGCATTTCATCAATACCATTCATCGAGTGGCCAAAGCTTGACATCTCTCTTGACGAGGAACAAATCCTTTCTTGGCTTATTACTCTTCCCTACATGATTCCAATTATGCCAATCATATTCTTTATAACTACCCGGTTAGGGGTAACGTTTGAATATGTCAAACATAATGTTCATCAAGTGGAAGACTGTAATAACCTCAAGTCTAAAGATTCCAGTAATATAACTATATGAGACTTAATTATGATATTGTGACCATGACATAAATTTCATACGGGTCAGTCCAGTATTTGGTCTCCAACAAATACCCATAAGTTTAATTGTATCCCATACACCATAATCATCATATGATTATCTCTTAAACTTATACTAACAATTAATACATAATAATCAACATTCAATATCTTTATTAAAACATAATCAATAGATAACATTAATCGTTCTCATAACGTGCCTAGAGCATACAACACCAACAATTTCCCACTTGCACTAGGCCTAATTAATGTATCGAATACCCATATATAAGTACCCCAATCTGAAATTGACCTACTTTAGAGGAATTCTTGGTACCATTTAGGGATAAACCAATGGGTCGGGACCTCACTAGGATAAACTTGATATTCCAGGACTGAACTGGAATTAAACTTAGAAAAATCCAGAAGCTCGCCAAGTCGAGTCGTACGGATGGTTTGGGCACATGAGGTCCCTAGCCGCACGACTATGTTGGGCACCCTCAGCCTCTATAAATTGAACCCCATGCTGATTATTTCAGGGGGGAGAAAACATTTTGTGAGGTGAAACTCTGCCAGTTTGAGAGCAGAAAGTGAGTGATACACATTTGAGTTATTAGAGAGGAAGATAGGCCATAACCACAATAGGTGAAGGCTCCTTCTCCCCATCTTCTTCTTCATCTCAAACTCTCTTTTATCTTTATTCATATTACTTGTTTATCTTGTGTTATTTCTTCTTGTTCTTGCAAAGTCTTGTCCATTTCAAGCACTTTACATTTGTCCATTTTCAAGCACTATATCTATATATTATACAAGTCTTGGCCTTCCAAGCTATATATATTATGATTATATATGTATATGATCCAAATCATGAGGTGATTCAAGGTTACCTTCATACCTAGTGTGTGATTATGAGGTAAAACCTAAAGATGATCATGGTTTGTTACATTTTCATGTTGATTTTATTTTTATTTGGCCATGAGAGTCATGATTGGGTGATAAAGTTTCAATCTTTATCATCCCAATCACGACCTAGCCATAAAATTACCAAACATGGGACATAAAGACTCAATCTTTATGTTATATTTGTGTCCCTAAAGGTTTAATCTTGTATAATAAGTCCATTTTGGTGGTAAGTTTCAATCTTTATCCACCAAAATGGTCATTTTGGTTTAAATGCCATGTTCATCAACTTTCCATAAATTTCTCCAATGATTGCCTTTGATCACACCCAAATATTTGTTTTTGGGGTTCCTTTGATGATCAAAGTGCATAGGAATGAACTTTTCAAAGTTTTGTTGTTAATCATAAACTGGAAATCAACATTCCAGTCCAGTTTCAGCAAAGATACTCTGTTTTGACTGAAACTGGACTGTTTTCTGATAAACTGTAAAAATGCCCTGGAGAGCCCTCCCCATCCGTACAGCTACTTTGGCCGGGGAGGGCATTTTCCAGTTTCTTCATTTTCTGACCAGAAAGTTTGCAAAATAAACCTTTTCTGTTAAATAATTAACTGGTTTTGCTAAAACAGTCAGTTTCTCCCATTTTGAAAAAACACACACACACACACACATGCACTTTCGTTAACTAACATTAGGGAGACTCGATCCTATCCGAGGCGACTTGGGTGACGTGAAACTCTTCCCAAGGCGTAACCTGACCTCCAAACTAATAGAATCTCTAACCTTTTCTTTTGTTGGGTTAAATAATTAACAAAAGTGGCGACTCCGTTATGTTTTGTGAGATAACCGTGTTCGGCTTTTTCACCCCACACGTCGCATTTTCCGCGCGGGGTGGGATCCTTACAGTGGCGACTCCGCTGGGGAGTAAAGTGTTTGCAAACTTCTTTTTAGAAAATTTGAGGACACTTTTGTGTGGGTCAAACTCCCATCCCCCGTTTTCGTTAACTTTTGTGTTTGTTTTGTGTGTGCTGAGTTTCTGTTTGAATTTTCTGGAATGGAACTATTCTGGAAATGCAATGGACTGGGGGTTGAGGATTAGAAGCTGAAAATTTGCAAAAAATAATCGATAGGATGCCTTAGCCGTACGGCTACATTGGGATGATCCATAAAATGCTTCGAGTCAACAATTCTGTGCGAGGCAGAAATGTTCTAATGGCCTTGTTGCTCCTTCTTAGCCAGGTTCCAATTTTCAGCCTCTACTTGTGTACATTCTACTTTCTTCTTCTTAGCCAAAAATGATTTTCAAAGCTTGGTTGTGCACAAATTCTTTGACATAAAATTGGATTTTCAAAGCCTCATTGTGCATAACCCTTTTTTACAAAATTTTTGGTCTTCAAATTCTTCTTGTTTGAGCACAATCTTCTTGGTACAAATGACTTTCAAAAGGTTGTTCTTCTCGCAAAAAAATTTGGTTTCAAAAACTTTTGGTTGTGCACAAACCTTCCATGTATAAATTGTGATCCTTACTTGTTAAGTAGCCTTGCTTACTTGCTTGTTCTTGTTTGTTCATATTTGTTCATATTTGCCCATGTTTTTTCATGCTTGTCCATACTTGTTCATAATGCTAAAACGGACCAAGAATTTCTATTTTGACTCAAAAGGGAACATAGAAGGCTTCACATTACGCGCACTTGACTATGTGCATGTTCCAAATGCCCTTTAAACCCGGGATAGATGCCACGATGCAGCTTGATTGGCGCTCTTGTGCCCTTCTAGCGCGCACGGGTCCATTCCACCTCCCCTTCCGAGCAGAGTCAACCACACTTGTCCGTGACACACAAATACCGAGACTTTGGTTGGTTTTTGGTCTAGCTCACGTTACCTCGTCCCTAATACGTGTCCAAGATTAATTGTGGCCAAGTTAATGCCCGAGTCATGACTCCTTGTGAAAGCAAGTGTGACCATGGTCA
Organism: Campanula takesimana; assembly: GCA_026119855.1. Classification (NCBI taxonomy): domain Eukaryota; kingdom Viridiplantae; phylum Streptophyta; class Magnoliopsida; order Asterales; family Campanulaceae; genus Campanula; species Campanula takesimana. Next base: position 1,931,457 of record JAOWBW010000235.1, read on the forward strand.
ACATTGACCCGGTCCTTGACTTATGCGATAATATTGGCTATAATTAACCAAAGTCATGTATTATGGATGGGGTGACACTGTGTTGTCGAGCCCTAATGAATGGTTCATACTAATCATCCTTAAGCCCATGGATAAGATTCAAGAGCCCTCATCAAAGATGAGGTTATGCCGGAAGTCCCTTAAGTCCCTAAGACGAATCTTGATCTTAACCGGGGCTTAATCATGATTGGGATGGCTCACGCATTGGGAATCTTGCGATGCACTAGACCCTAGGTTCATTTCTTTTGGTCGGTGGAAGCCGCTTGCCCTATAGGACCCTCGCTCGGGATAGTCCATCCTTGGGAGTGTGCAAGACAGGTGAAAAACGAGGGGTCTATAGGCGTAGTGATGGCCTCAACTGATCTAGGAATTAGAGTAGTTGCGAAAAAGAAGAGAAATCTTTTCCAACCATTTAGGAATAAAAATGTTTTTTAAGTAAACTTGGATGAATAAATAATTGCACATTGCATGACTTTGCTCCGCTTTTGCTTCTTGGCCTTGACGCATCGCATTCTTGCGTTAATGAGCGTCATTTCGTTAAGTCTTTGGACGGATCCCCGTTATCCTCCAAGACCTCCATAAAGGCGTTTCGTTGAGTCTTTGGATGGATCCCCGTTATCCTTCCAAGACTCCCGTTAGAGTCCCTAGGCATAGTTTCCTAGGAGGTTAGATCTTTAGATGGATCCCCGTTATCCTTCCAAGACTCCGTTAGAGTCCCTAGGCATAGTTCCCTAGAGGTTAGATCTTTGGATGGATCCCCACTATCCTTCCAAGGTTCCCGTTGTGATTCCTGTTGTGATCCGTTGTGATCGTTGTGATCCCGTTGTGATCCCCGTTGTGATCCCTGATGTGATCCCGTTGTGATCCCTGTGATCCATTGTGATCCCTATAGTGATCCGTTATGATCCATTGTGATCCCCATTGTGATCCCCATTGTGATCCCCGATGTGATCCCCGTTGTGATCCCGTTGTGATCCCGTTGTGATCCCGTTGTGATCCCCGTTATGATCCCGTTATAATCCCCGTTGTGATCATGATCCCCGCTGAAACCTCCGTTAAACCCCTAGGTGTTGTCCCCGAGGTCCCCGTTGAGATTCCCATTGGAACCCTAGGTATTGTCCCCGAGGTCCCCGTTGAAATTCCCGCCAAACCCCTAGGTGTTGTCCCCTAGGTCCCCGTTAAACCCCTAGGCATAGTTCCCTAGGAATTTAGTCAAGTCTTTGGACGGATCCCTGTTATCCTCCAAAGCGTCTGTTAAAGAAAAGAAACAAAAGGTGCTTAGGGTAACTCTCTCCCCTTTCCTTGGGCCGTCACATGATGACCAATTCTGTGCCCCTCATGCCATTTCGTTCCCATGACCCCTTCAAGTTTAGCTGTCATGGCACCACATGGTAATATACCTTGGTCAACCATTGGCGTCCTCAGTTTGAACCTCTATGTGATGAACATCTCAGTTGCTCCGATCGCCGTGATGGCTCGAACTAGTGTGAGTACCATCTGGTCCCAAGCCAGTAAGGTTTTGTCCCATGTTATCCTGACTATATTCCGACAAGCCAAGTAGGCTCCTTGTCCCCGTAACCTTTAAGTTAGGTCCCTTAGGGCCGCTCTCCGTCACCCTAGGAAGTCCGTTTGGAAAGTGAGTCAATCACTCACCTCTTCCCAAAAGCCCATTTGAATTAGGCCAACTTAAGTCATGTTCGTCTCTTCGTTAAACCCATTTGAATGTGTGAGTCTTTTACTCAAATTAAATGTGTGTGTGTCAATCCTTATGAAAAAAAAAAGGGAAATGTGTGAGTCTTTTACTCAAATAGAAAAATGCGTGTGTCAATCCTCATTCAAAAAAAATTGGAAATCAAGTTTTCTTAAAATAAGAGGTCAACTCTTTTCCAAAAGGCTAATTCTCTAATGAGGCGTTCCTCTCAAATCATGGTTATAATTTCACCTCGAGGTTTAAAATGCTAAAGTCCTTTGCGGTCTTGTCCACCGGAAACATCAACCAAGGAGCCCACATCTGAATTGGCGTCTGAGACTTCCATCTACGTGAGCAGGATTGGGACACCGTCCACGAGAAGAGGCCCATGCCTCGGAGGCCCAAAGACGGCTACATCAAATGGAGATCCGTACCGTCGCCGAATGCCATGCGCGAGGTTACGCCCCTTGAAAAGGAGCCACCAAAAGAAGATGACCAAAGATGAGTCCGGTGATTGCAATGCCAAGCCAAGTGGAGACCTCGATGACACGGAACCCGAGTTCCCCGTGGAATACATGGAATGTGCCGCCGATAACCCCTCCAACAATTAAGGAAGAAAACAGACCATCGCACTTTATAGGAAATCAAGTTTTCTTAAAATAAGAGGTCAACTCTTTTCCAAAAGGCTAATTCTCTAATGAGGCGTTCCCCTCAAATCATGGTTATAATTTAACCTCGAGGTTTAAAATGCTAAAGTCCTTTGCGGTCTTGTCCATCGGAAACATCAACCAAGGAGCCCACATCTGAAATGGCGTCTGAGACTTCCATCCACGTGAGCAGGATTGGGACACCGTCCACGAGAAGAGGCCCATGCATCGGAGGCCCAAAGACGGCTACATCAAATGGAGATCCGTACCCTCGCCGAATGACATGCGTGAGGTTACGCCCCTTGAAAAGGAGCCACCAAAAGAAGATGACCAAAGATGAGTCCGGTGATTGCAATGCCAAGCCAAGTGGAGACCTCGATGACACGGAACCCGAGTTCCCCGTGGAATACATGGAATGTGCCGCCGATAACCCCTCCAACAATTAAGGAAGAAAACGGACCATCGCACTTTATAGGAGCCCATCCCTAGAGGTTACGCCCCTTGAAAGGGAGCCACCAAAAGAAGATGACCAAAGATGAGTCCGGCGATTGCAATGCCAAGCCAAGTGGAGACCTCGCGATGTCTTTCCCGATGACACGGAACCCGAGTTCCCCGTGGAAGACATGGAATGTGCCGCCGACAACCCCTCCAACAATTGAGGAAGAAAACGGACCATCGCAATTTATAGGAGCCCATCCCTAAAAAAAAAAAAAAAAAAAAAAATTTATGAGTCTTCCAGCCTCGTAGGATCTAGATTCTTACAAAAGTCCGTCCCGGAATGTGTCCTTTTATTTTTGCAAAGCTCCGCACTTGGACATGTATGTACAAAGTTATCTCAATAAAAGAGTCATTTTCATTCTCTTCTCTCTAGACTTGAGACATTATTTGCAATATACATTTACTCTTGAAATTGCCTTGCTTGTTATGATCAATTGATTGCTACGTCCCCAAAATGATGAATTGACTTCTAAGCATACTAGTCAATGACGACTCATTAAGGGCGAATGGACCTAACACGAATGAGAAATGCTAAATGCAAACAATTAATCTTGATGTGAATAAATGTTGTGATCAATTGGCATGAAGAAACCATTAATGGCAAGTCTTCCCTCATACACTTCCCCGATACACAACCCGATACACCTTTCCAAGACCAATTCTTGATGCACATCGACGGCATCCCGAGAAAGTGAAAAGGTGAGGACGTTGTTGCTTGACCACCGAGATTTAACAGTGCTCGAACGTGTGCAACCAAGAAAAGGGCTTCCTAGATCTTCGAAATTGAAGCTAGACTTGATAAGGGGCTGCAAGAGAGCCAATGCCCAAGATAGCAAGTTGGTGTTAATGTTTGTGTCAAAAAAAAAGGAGAAGAGAGAAGGAAATGAATGTGTGGAAAGAAGGAAAGAAAATGGCAAAAAGAAAGTTTTCCCCAAGAAGTCTATCCCAAGGAGTTCACCGCAAAGCGGAAGCAAGCAACAACGTCCTCCGAGACGACATCAAAAGAAAGCCAACTTCAGCAAAAGACGGCCTCAAGGCCGAACTATGGCGACCTGAGCTCCTCAAACTAAGGGGAACGTAGGCAACCTTCGGGTCCGGTAATAGCATGAAATGAATCCATCAAACCTCGGTCCTCCCAAAATGACCTGGTTCTCTTCCTTTGGTCCCATCAATGACCAATTTCCCAGATAATGACCAATCTCTCCTAAACACATTTTGATCTTGCCATTGATCGAATCTTAATCTCAATTGATCACAGCATTAATACATGTCAAGGCTAATTGCTTGTTATAACCCTGACTTAATAATGAACATGGTCTGTTCAAGCAATCATTTTGATGATATTGACTAAGCTTGATTTCAAATGTCTCGACAAGTCTTCTTTTCTACATCTTAGGAAAGAGCTAAACACTTGTATTCTATCAAGCAAGGGCTTTCTCTCCGTTTCGTGATACATTGTTCACCAATATAAAGGGACTCTCTCCCGCCTAAATAAAGGCCCTTGCATGTTTCCCCCAAAAGGACATATTAAGTCCCCATCCCGCCGAGTCGGTTGGATCACTTATAAAAGAAAGAGAAAAATAGAAAGAAAGGCACCAAAAAAGTAGCCCTCTAGGTGAAAACCCGCAAGGGCAGCCTAGGCAAAAAACAGGGTGTGCCATGAAAGACGCAAAAAAGTAGCCCGTTAGGTTTAAAACCCGTAAGGATGGCCTAGGAAAAAGAAAGGGTGCGTCATGAAAAAGGGATGGGTCCCTAACCGTAAAACGATGACATTAGGCTACGCCAGCCGGAAACATGGGGCTATGCCGCCGCCGACGCCAACAAGGATATGGGGCTACCCCAATATTGATGATTACCAGGATATGGGGCTACCCCAACATCGACGACAAAAGGGTTCTCCACTCCCGATCGCTCCTAAGAAATGGACAAAGCTCCAAAGGACTTTATGCGTAACAAACCTCGCGATTAAGTTAAAATAAAAATTTGACTGGCATGCTTCGTTAAAAGATTTGCCTTGAGGAATGAGCACTTTTAAAATTTTCCCCTTTCAGCGCCATACTTTTGAAAAATGAATGTTTTGTCCCCCTTTCAAGTAGCGTCGTGCACTTGTGGGTGTGTTTTGGAAATATGTGTTTTTCCCCTTTCAAGTCGCGCCGGGCACTTGAGGGTGTGTTTTGTGAAAATGTGTGTTTTTCCCCTTTCAAGTCGCACCGGGCACTTGAGGGTGTGTTTTGTGAAAATGTGTGTTTTTTCCCTTTCAAGTCGCATCGGGCACTTGAGGGGTGTTTTGTGAAAATATGAGTTTTTCCCTTTCAAATTGCATCGGGCATTTGAGGGAGTGTTTGTGTTAAGATATGTTTTCCCTTTCAAATTGCATCAGGCATTTGAGGGAGTGTTTTTGCGTTTTGATATGTTTTTTCCCTTTCAAATTGCATTCGGCATTTGAGGGAGTGTTTGTGAAGAGATATGTTTTTCCCTTCAAATTGCATTGGGCATTTGAGGGAGTGTTTGTGTGAACAATGTTTTTGACGGCAGTCTTTGGTAGGACGTAAGACCAGTATAGTCGTGTTCGGTTAAGAACACCTTTGTCACCGAGAGTGGTCAGGTTAGAGAAAACCTATCATTTTGACAGCAGTCCTTAGTAGGACGTAAGACCAGTATAGTCATGTTAGGTTAAGAAAACCTTTGTCCCCGGAGTGGTCAGGTTAGAGAAAACCTATCATTGTGACGGGATGCCCCTAGATGGACGTTAGACCAGCTTTATGAATTAACCCGGCCGCGATTCGTAAGTCCAGGTTAAGAATGTGAATTAACCCGGCCGCGCTTCGTAAGTCCAGGTTAAGAGTGTGAATTGACCCGGCCGCGCACCTCGTAAGTCCAGGTTAAGAGTGTGAATTGACCCCGGCCGCGCACCTCGTAAGTCCAGGTTAAGAATGTGAATTAACCCGGCCGCGCCTCGTAAGTCCAGGTTAAGAATGTGAATTTAACCCGACCGCGCTTCGTAAGTCCAGGTTAAGAGTGTGAATTAAACCCGGCCGCGCTTAGTAAGTCCAGGTTAAGAGTGTGAATTAAACCTGGCCGTTCTTCGTAAGTCCAGTTAAAAATGTGAAAAATTGTCCTTTGGGCCGTCGGTGTGACGTAAGACCATTAGGTTCGGTGAAATTGTCCTTTGGCAGTCCGGCGTGACGTAAGACCATTAGGTTCGGTGAAATATGTCCTTTGGCGGTCCGCGTGACGTAAGACCATTTTTTTTGTGAGACTGTATCCTTTGCCCGTCCGGTGCGACGCAAACCATTAGGTTTTGTGAAATTTGTCCTTTGGCCATTCGGCATGACGTAAGACCATTAGGTTTCGATGAGATTCGTCCTTTGGCCGTCCGCATGATGTAAGAACATTAGGTTCTACGAGATTCGTCCTTTGGCAGTCCGGAATGACATAAGTCCATTAGGTTAGACCTATCATTTGGCAGTCCGAATGACATAAGTCCATTAGGCTCCGTGAGATTCGTCCTTGGCCGTTGGCGTGGCGTAAGACCATTGGATTTTTGTTGACCCGGCCATACTTCGTAAGTCCAGGGTAGAAAGTGAAATCGTGAAAATCTCAGCCGTGTTTCGTAAGCCCGAGTCAAGAATGTGAAACTTGTGAAATTAGCCCGGCCGTACTTCGTAAGTCCAGGTTAACAGGTTAAAATATGAAAAAGTGTCCTTTGGCCATCCGGCGTGACGTAAGACCATTAGGTTTTGAGAGATTGTGTCCCTTTGGACATCCAGTGTGACGTAAGACCATTAGGTTTTGTGAGATTGTGTCCTTTGGCCTGTCCGGCGTGACGTAAGACCATTAGGTTCTGCGAGATTCGTCCATTGGCAGTCCGGAATGACATAAGTCCATTAGGTTAGACCTATCCTTTGGCAGTCCGAATGACATAAGTCCATTAGGCTCCGTGAGATTCGTCCTTGGCCATCCGGCGTGACATAAGACCATTGGATTTTGTTGACCCGGCCGCGCTTCGTAAGTCCAGGTTAAAAGGTTAAGAGTGTTGAATTTAACCCGGCCGTACTTCGTAAGTCCAGGTTAACAGGTTAAAAATATGAAAAAGTGTCCTTTGGCCTTCCGGTGTGACGTAAGACTATTAGGTTTGTGAGATTGTGTCCTTTGGCCGTCCAACGTGACGTAAGACCATTAGGTTTTGTGAGATTGTGTCATTTGGCAGTCTGGAATGACATAAGTCCATTATGCTCTGTGAGATTCGTCCTTTGGCCGTCCGGCGTGACGTAAGACCATTGGATATCGTTGACCCAGCCGTACTTCGTAAGTCCAGGGTAGAAAGTGAAATCGTGAAAATCTCGGCCGTACCTCGTAAGTCCAAGATGAAGTTAAGATGTTTATCGCCTCGGGCAGCCCTTGGGTAGGGGCCGTAAGACCAGTATAGTCTGATTAGGTTAAGAAACATTTGTCCCCGAGAGTGGCCAGGTTAGAGAAAACCTATCAATGTGTCCCGGCAGTGTGTGATGACGTGACAAGTTTTGTTGTTCGACCCTCCGCCGTGGAGATAAATTGACCAGTTTGTGTAGTCGACCCTCCGCCATGAGATATTTACCAGTTTGTGTAGTTGACCCTCCGCCATGAGAAAATTTGACCAAATTGACCATGTGTCCCGGGATCCTTAGTCGGATGTAAGACCAGTTACCCTCGAGTCGACCCTCTCCGATAGAGCCAAGTCGATCGAGTCTAGCCTCTAAGCCATGCCCATTATTTGAGCCTCTGAGCCATGCCTATTCCTTGAGTTGACTCTCTCCCGATAGAGCCAAGTCGATCGAGTCTAGCCTCTAAGCCATGCCTATTATTTGAGCCTCTGAGCCATGCCTATTCCTTGAGTCGACCCTCTCCGATAGAGCCAAGTCATCGAGTCTAGCCTCTGAGCCATGCCCATCATATTGAGCGTAATGAGCCATGCCTATTCCTTGAGTCGACCCTCTCCGATAGAGCCAAGTCGATCGAGTCTAGCCTCTGAGCCATGCCCATCATTGAGCCTCTGAGCCATGCCAGCCCCCTTTAGTCAACCCCCTCCAAATATGGCCAAGTTGACCAAGCCCGGCTTTGAGCCATGCCTGTTTAGGAAAGATGAAAGATATCCACCTAGGCCCATAGGTTTGAGTAGCCTTAAATCTCTCACCCGAACTACGTTAGGCTTGATTCCCTCGAATAGGGATACGTAGGAATCCTATACCTCTAGGTCCAGCCATAGAACAAATCGGCCAAGCC
>JAOWBW010000235.1:1939692-2057523 GCA_026119855.1 Campanula takesimana
AACTTGAGTATAAAAGGAAGAACTCTTTCTTTATGTCTTGAAAGTGCTATGAACAAGCACTTATGTGTTATGCTTGTCTTGGAACCTAATGTTTGTGCACCTAGAGGGCACCAAATTAGTGTCTTGAGCTCGAATATCCTATGTAGGGGATTATGAACTTGTAAGTATGAGTTGTATAGCTCATTTACTTAATTTGAACTCAAAGTATTCTTGTCTAGGTTAGGGTACTATCCTAGATGGCCTAGATGAGTGTTGTAGAACACTCTAGTACTGAAAATAGTCCCTTTGTGAACAAATGAATTGTGGACTTGAATCATAATTAAGTGATAACTGAGTATAAGAGTAGTACTCTTTTATGTGTCTTGAAGTTTAATGTTTGTGTACTTAGGGGCACCAACTAATGTCTTGAGCTTGAATGTCCTAAGAAAAGATTAGAAAATAATACGTGAAAGATGTATAATTTCATCTTCCTAGCTTGAACTTGAAGTATAAGATAATTACTCTTGTACATGTTTAACCATCCAAAGAAAATGGATGTGAGAACTTGGATATAAGATGATAAACTTGTATATGTACTGAATGTCTTGAATGTCCTGAATGTCTTGAATATCTTGAATGTCTTTAATGTCTTAAGTTGAGACAGTAACTTGAAGTATAAGACAATAAAATCTTGTACATGAACTTGAACATCCAATAATTGGATTAAGACTTGAAAATAAAATTATAAAATCTTGTACGTGCCGTGACACCAATATAGGTGTATGGTAATAAACTTGAAAGAGTCTTGATGTGTAATGCAAATCTTGCATATATTTACGTGATAGAATGTTACCTCTTGATTACTTGATACATGGTATGAATAACCAAAAGAGTTGGGATATGGAACCAGATAGAGAATGATTAACTCTACTACATACTTGAACTTGATCGTGTGTATTGTAAGTGTTTGAACAAACCTAAAGTGCTAGTGATTGGTTTTAATCGTGTATATACTTAATAAAGTATATAAAGAATAAAGAAGATATCTTGTCTTGAAATGGGTTCCTAAAGAAAATAGGACTAGTGTAATATGAAGATAATTCATATAATCGTGAATACTACGATTTAAGTTAATAAGAGTAACTACAGAACACAATATATGTTAGAAAATGTATTCGATTATTAACGATACATATACGTGAGATATGACTGTGACTAGGTATGATTGTGACCTATTCTATTACGTGTTTAGAGTCTAAGGTATTGGGCTCTACTTGATAGTAAGGGTATCGTGATAGACACCTTAATGTGTTAAACGTGACATAAATATGTACGTGCAAACTTGGCATGTGACTAAATGATATACCCTACTACGTGATTGAGGTCTGTTATTAATAGACCCTAATTTGGATTGATCGTGTTACATGGACACTTACGTGCCATAGTTGAACTTTGATTGGTATTCGCAATAATTGAGTACGTGTACTTTATATTCTCATGAGCACATGATATATGATTACATGGTGCATATTCTCGTGAGCACATGATACATGATTACTTGGTGCATAAAGAATAGTCCACTAATAAGGGACTGGGTTCTGTTCTCGTAGTTCAAGTAAGCATCTACTTGTGCATTCTTGTGTGAGTCCAGCTGGTTCTCCTTGCTTTGTTCGAAATATATAGGTTCACGCTTGTCGCGAGAGCTGGGGCTTAAGTGACAATCGGGTCCCTATGTATTTCCGCCTGACCCCTTACTACCGGCCATAGTAAGGGTATAGCTTCCTGGTTGGAGAAATAAGCCTGACCTAAGTGAATGCTAAACTCCTGTCTTGAACACCACGTGGATCTTGTTCTTGTGGATGACACTGGTTACCAGGTCTTCTTATATACTGCACAGCAGTCTCTTGTTCCTGTTCTTGGTTGTCCTCAGCTAGAAAGCATCGACAACAAATGGTATTCTTGGGAGAAATAAGGAAGGATTCAGGTACAATGCGTGATAGGCCTATGTGCATCTTGTGAGCTGGTCTAGCCTCTCACACTACTTGACTACTTGTTACTTGATGATACTTGATATATGATTACTTGAGTATCTACTTGTATTGCATGATAACATGACATATAGTTGCATGTTAATAGCTTACTGATATTTATCTCACCCTTTATTTGTTTAATTGTTTCCCCCCCCCAGGAAAGCAGGGGATAGTACGCAGTGAGGCTCGACTTAGCTGAGAATTTACTCAACAGGATATTCTTGTTCGAAGTTAGTGTACTTTTATATTTGGTAAGGACGATCTTGTATGAGTTAATTAAACTCTGGGCTTGTATTGGGGTAGTATTTGTTGTCCCTAGACAGTTCTTGATGCCAGCTTATTTTGCTAGGCATGTGTTCCGCTGTATGTAACATTGTTTGGTTTTAATTTTCTTGGTCTAGAACTCGTGTGAGCTATCTTAGCTCCTTATTCTTGAGTATACATATCATGTCAGTTTTGTTTTAACAGGTATTGTTCCTGTTTCCCGTTAGTTTCTTGTTTCTTGTTAATTACGCGCGCCAGGTTCGAGGTTCTATTAGGGAATCCCGGGACTTGGGGCGTGTCAGTGTGGTATCAGAGCTATGGTTTAGCTCTAAGCCTGGATAGGGTCTATGGCTAGGTGGGGTTAGTCTTGGGTGTGTTTTCGACGCCGAGTGCTTCGTACTTGTTGTTATACCAGGCATAGGACTGGTGTTGATAGTGTTGATCCAATTAGATTAGATGGATTGAGAATCGAGAGCGCGAGTCTTTAAAGACTTAGGCGTATCTATCTTGTCTTGTGGACATTGTTCGTGCTATATATGCATGCTTGTCCTTATCTCGTGAATTACGTGGAAGTGTATTCTCTAGTAAGAGACTATGTGCTTGATATTGTTATTAGTAAGAGCTTGATAGAAGTGTGGGTGATAACACTCTATACGTTCTATGTTAATTTGGTCGTGTCACCGGTATGGGACATTGATGTGATACGTGTTATGGCTTGCTCTTACGTGTTATGATTTGGCTTTCTATATGTTATGCCATTCTTGTTTACTACAATAGATGGTAATTATTTCTATGCTAGTATGCTTGACTATATATGTGAGCATGATAGATTTATGCATAACCTTTATGTTCTGCATGGAAAGTCTAGAAAGGGTTCTTGAGATTGTACTGGGTATTTAACCTATGTGATTGATAGTGGAATTTCTAAACCAACCAGATGGATGTATCCATTCTTGATGAGAAATTTGGATTATCTTGAGTGGTTACAGTGCAAATACAGTGCTGACATATGGATTATGTTCTTGACCTCGATTTGAGTTAAACGAGTTGAAGATTCAACTTGAGAATTTCTTGATAGAGGATATATCTACCTTGTAGTGGATGTCTGAAGTGAGTATCTGTGTTGACCTATAAGTGGAAACAACCAAGGTACGCGTGTTCTTGAGATTTTCGTGATCTTGTTAGAGATTCGTGAATGAATTTCGAAGGCAGCTCCATTGTTAACTATTTGACACCGAGAGCTACATCTTTTGATGGATTGTCTTGATGGATTGATATACGTAAAGTCAGTTTCTGAATATTGAAACGATGGATAACCACGACTTCAGTATCTGAGATTGCCTAGTGGATTTGACTAGTATTACAGTGATCTGGAGGATATGACCAGTCCTATTATTTCTAGTGGATATGTCAAGTTTCACCAATATGGTGGATTGACTAATCGAGTCTGTTTGACTTTATGTGTTTAGATGTTATAATTGATACATCTTGATTGCATGAAATATTTGTGAGTATATGTGTATATTCTTGATTGCCTAGTGGATTCGAAAATATATAGGTTCACGCTTGTCGCGAGAGCTGGGGCTTAAGTGACAATCGGGTCCCTATGTATTTCCGCCTGACCCCTTACTACCAGCCATAGTAAGGCATAGCTTCCTTGGTTGGAGAAATAAGCCTGACCTAAGTGAATGCTAAACTCCTGTCTTGAACACCACGTGGATCTTGTTCTTGTGGATGACACTGGTTACCAGGTCTTCTTATATACTGCACAGCAGTCTCTTGTTCCTGTTCTTGGTTGTCCTCAGCTAAGAAAAGCATCGACAACAAATGGTATTCTTGGGAGAAATAAGGAAGGATTCAGGTACAATGCGTGATAGGCCTATGTGCATCTTGTGAGCTGGTCTAGCCTCTCACACTACTTGACTACTTGTTACTTGATGATACTTGATATATGATTACTTGAGTATCTACTTGTATTGCATGATAACATGACATATAGTTGCATGTTAATAGCTTACTGATATTTATCTCACCTTTATTTGTTTAATTGTTTCCCCCCCCAGGAAAGCAGGGGATAGTACGCAGTGAGGCTCGACTTAGCTGAGAATTTACTCAGCAAGATATTCTTGTTCGAAGTTAGTGTACTTTTATATTTTGGTAAGGACGATCTTGTATGAGTTAATTAAACTCTGGGCTTGTATTGGGGTAGTATTTGTTGTCCCTAGACAGTTCTTGATGCCAGCTTATTTGCTAGGCATGTCTTCCGCTGTATGTAACATTGTTGGTTTTAATTTTCTTGGTCTAGAAACTCGTGTGAGCTATCTTAGATCCTTATTCTTGAGTATACATATCATGTCAGTTTTGTTTTTAACAGGTATTGTTCCTGTTTCCCGTTAGTTTCTTGTTTCTTGTTAATTACGCGCGCCAGGTTCGAGGTTCTATTAGGGAATCCGGGACTTGGGGCGTGTCATAACACTCAATCAATGTCGTTGCGATCGATCCTTGAGAAGGATAAGCTCGAAGAGAATGGTACAAAACTTTATGGATTGGATCCGTAGCATAAGAATCGTTCTTAGGCAGAAGATAAGTTGTACATTCTCGATGGGCCTCTCCCCGCTGAACCACCTCCTACTGCCCCTAGGGTAGAAAGAGACAATTACAAGAAACATCGTAATGATTCTAGAGATGTAAGTTGTCTCATGCTTGCCGCTATGTGTTCAAAACTCCAACAAAGTTTGGAACATTTGGAAGCCTATGAGATAAGCGTGGAGTTGAGGACCATGTTTCAAGAGCAAGCTAGGCAAGAGAGGTACAAGACCATTGTTGCATTCACTACTTGTAAAATGAATGAAGGGCAACAAGTGAGTCCTCACTTTCTTAAAATGAAAGGTTATGTAGAGCACCTTGAGAAACTTGGCTATCCAATCCCATTGGAGCTAGCCACGGATCTCATTCTTAATTCATTGCCTAAAAGTTATAATCAGTTTGTAATGAATTATAAGATGCATGGAATGGATAAGAATCTCTCTGAGTTGCATGGGATGCTCAAAACTGCAGAGATGAAAATTGTGGAGAAAGGTTCTCCCGTGCTCTTGGTTCATGATGGGAAGAAGCCTGGTGCCAAAGGCAAGGGTAAGGCAAAAGTTGTCAAACCCAAGATAAGCAAGGCAAAGGTTTCCAAGGCTTCTGAGGCAAAACCCGATTCACAAAAGGATGCAATCTGTTTCCATTGTCAAGAAATTGGTCATTGGAAACGTAATTGCAAGGCTTTCTTGGAAGAGCAAAAGAAGAAGAAGAGCAGCAGGCTGCGTCGACTTCAGGTATCTATATGATAGATATTCTCCTTTCTACCACTGATTCTTGGGTATTGGATACCGGATGTGGTTCTCACATTTGTCTAAATGTGCAGGGACTAAAGAATAAGAGACTGCTTAAAGAAGGTGAAGTAGATCTACGCGTGGGGAATGGAGCAAGAGTTGCTGCATTAGCCGTAGAGACTTATGAAGTCACTTTACCTTCCGGATTAATTCTTGTTTTGAACAATTGTTATTATGTTCCGGATTTAAGCAGAAATATTATTTCAATTTCTTGTTTGGATAATGAAGGTTTTAAGTTTCTTATTGAGAATAAGAAATTTTCTATTTATTTAAATGATGTGCTTTATGGTATTGCTAATTCATTTAATGGCCTTTATATCTTGGATGTCAAGAATGAAAATAATGCCTATCATGTAAATAAGAAATCTAAACCTAATGATGTAAATCATACTTATTTGTGGCATTGCCGTCTTGGTCATATTAATGAGAAGCGTATCTCAAAACTCCATGGGGACGGACTTTTGGGTTCATGTGACTTAGAGTCATATGATACTTGTGAGTCATGTCTTCTTGGAAAAATGACTAAGACACCTTTTACCAAGTTGGGTGAAAGGGTAAGTGACTTATTGGGGTTGATACATTCCGATGTATGCGGACCATTAAGTAGCAATGCTAGGGGAGGATTTCAATACTTCATAACCTTCACTGATGATTATAGTAGATTTGGGTATGTTTACCTAATGAAACATAAAAGTGAAGCATTTGAGATATTTAAAATATTTCAAAATGAAGTAGAAAAACAACTTGGCAAAAGTATAAAGGCACTTCGATCAGATCGAGGTGGTGAATACTTAAGTCAAGAATTTGATGATCATCTAAAGAATTGTAGAATAGTTTCACAATTGACTCCGCCCGGAACACCACAATGGAATGGTGTGTCTGAGAGGAGAAATCGGACTTTGTTAGACATGGTTCGATCAATGATGAGTCAAGTTGATCTTCCAACATCCTTTTGGGGTTACGCCCTAGAAACTGCTGCTTTCACACTAAATCAAGTTCCAACTAAATCGGTTTCAAAGACTCCATATGAGATGTGGAGTGGAAAGAAACCTAGTTTATCTTTCATGAGGATTTGGGGTTGCGAAGTTTATGTCAAGAGACTTATCTCTGACAAACTAGCACACAAATATGATAAATGTATTTTCGTGGGATATCCTAAGGAAACTAAAGGATATTACTTTTACAACCGAGAGGACAACAAAGTGTTTGTTGCCCGAACTGGTGTCTTTCTAGAGAAAGAGTTTCTCTCCAAAGAAATCAGTGGGAGTAAAATAAATCTTGAAGAAATTCGAGACCCAGAAAATAACATTGAACCAATAGTGGAACAAGAACAAGAACCACAAGGAGTTGTGGAACCTGTTCAAAATACACAAGCATCTCGCAGATCTAGTAGGTTACGATCCGAGCCCGAGAGATATGGATTTCTCGTAACGGATAGTAATGAGGTAGAAATCATTGAGAATGATGAACCGTCAACCTACCAAGAGGCGATGTCTTCTCCTGATTCGGACAAGTGGCTTGGAGCCATGGAATCCGAATTGCAATCCATGCAAGACAATCAAGTTTGGAATTTGATTGATGCGCCCGAAGGTGTAAGAACCATAGGATGCAAATGGGTCTTCAAGAAGAAGACTGGCATGGATGGGAAGGTGCATACTTACAAATCTAAGCTTGTAGCGAAGGGTTACAGGCAAGTTCATGGTATTGACTATGATGAGACCTTTTCACCCGTAGCAATGATCAAGTCTATAAGAATTTTGCTTGCCATTGCCGCATATCATGACTATGAAATATGGCAGATGGACGTCAAAACCGCTTTCCTGAATGGAAAACTCCAAGAGGATGTGTATATGACACAACCAGAAGGTTTTGAACAAGATTCTAAGGTATGCAAATTGCAAAGATCCATCTATGGGTTGAAGCAAGCTTCAAGGAGTTGGAATCTCCGTTTTGATGAATCGGTCAAAGAGTTTGGTTTCATCAAGAACGAAGATGAGCCTTCTGTATACAAAAAGATTAGTGGGAGCATAGTGCTATTCCTTATTTTATACGTGGATGACATATTGCTCATTGGAAACGATATTCCTACACTTCAGTCTGTTAAGACTTGGTTAGGAAAGTGCTTCGCAATGAAAGATATGGGTGAAGCCGCATATATACTTGGCATTAAGATCTATAGAGATAGATCAAGGAGGCTACTTGGTTTAAGCCAAAGTACATACATTGACAAGGTCATTAGAAGATTCCGTATGGAAAATTCTAAGAGAGGCACCTTGCCCGTGTTACATGGAGTTTCTCTAAGCAAGACTCAATGTCCTAAGACAAAAGATGAGCGTGAGAAAATGAATGATGTTCCATATGCTTCGAAAATTGGGTCCATCATGTATGCCATGATTTGTACTAGGCCGGATGTGTCTTATGCTTTGAGCATGACAAGTAGATACCAATCCGACCCTGGCAAAAATCACTGGATAGCTGTAAAAGAGATTCTTAAGTACTTGAGAAGAACTAAAGACTCGTTTTTGGTCTATGGAGGAATGGAAGATGATCTCGTTGTAAGTTCTTACACGGATGCAAGCTTCCAAACTGACAAAGATGATAGCCGATCGCAATCGGGTTTTGTGTTAATGTTAAATTGTGGAGCTGTAAGCTGGAAGAGTTCCAAGCAAAGTACAACCGCTGATTCTACAACAGAAGCTGAGTATATTGCTGCATCGGATGCTGCAAAGGAAGCTGTTTGGATTAAGAAGTTCATAACTGAACTTGAAGTGGTTCCTAGTATTGCTATTCCAATAGACCTTTATTGCGACAATAATGGTGCTATTGCTCAAGCAAAGGAACCAAGAGCACATCAGAAATCCAAACACATACTTAGGCGTTTTCATATCATTCGAGAGATCGTTGATAGGGGAGACGTAAATATATGCAGAGTACCTACTGATGACAATGTTGCGGACCCGCTAACAAAGGGACTTCCACAAGCTAAACATGATGGTCATGTTAGGTCCATGGGTATTAGATACATGGGAGATTGGGCCTAGGGCAAGTGGGAGATTGTTGGTAGTGGTGCCCTAGGCACGTTTAATAAACGTTGTAATTGTTATCATTTATTTCATATCAATAAAGAGATGTTTTGATTATTATTGTTGTTCATGTTTACTTATAATAATCTCCGTCCCTAGTACTTGTTAAGCACTAGTATAAAGGCTAAATGATCATGGGATGATCATGTTAGATTTATGGGTACTTGTTTGGAACAAGGTACTGGACATGACCCGCTTTATGAGATTTATGTCATGGTCTATGTCATACATATATCTCATATTAGTTATGTCATTTGAATCCTTATACATGAAGTTATTATAGTCTTCCACTTGATGAACATTATGTTTGACATATTCAAACGCTACTTTTAACCGAGTAGTTATAAAGGGTGTGATTGGCATAATCGGATTCATGTAGGGAAGAATAATAAGCTAAATGGATTTGTCCCTCCTCGGAGAGATGTCAAGCTTGGGCCTCTCGTAGGAATGATGTTGATGAAATGTTCGGCCGGACTCAAATGAATTGATTGGATCAATGTCATTTGGATTATCAACACATTCTGAATCGAGAAAGTATTGAACGAAACAAGTTGACTCTTTGACCATGACTTGTGTTCAATGACATCGTGGACAAAGGGATTGTGACATATTCTAAAGGAATGCGAACTTGTATCTAGTTATACTATTTGGGTAGGTATGACGGTTTGCTAGAACCTAACACTATTCATATACTTCAAAAATGTAGATGTTTCAAAGTTACAATTTGGTCCCTAAAAAATTAAAAGTTGCATATTTTGTGAATTATGTAATTAAATAATTATCATTGTATAATCCAAAATTATTTTTAATTTTAATCTTAAATTATTTTTAGTCTATGTTGTAATTGCGTAGAACAACGAAAAGACATAAATATTAATTAAACAACAACATAAAATATATTAAAATTTATATAAAAAAAACATAATACATAAATTAAAAAAACATATTAATAGTACATAACAATAATAATTAAAAATGACAGAATATTAAAACAAGCAAACTAATAAGACATAAATATTAAGTAAACAACAACAACAACAATAATTTAATATTCCGGCATACCGGACCCATCTCCACCATAATTACCGGATCCGTCTCCACCATAATTTCCGAATCCACCTCCACAGAAATACTCGCTTTCAATAATTTATTGGTCGGCATAGAAAATTAAGGACAAAAATGCTCATATTGAACGTCGGAACGCCTTAATAATAGAACATTTATGAGAGAGATACACAAATTCAGAGGAGTAGAACATAATTATTATGTAATTTTCAATCTTGTTGGCTCATTATGTATTGGTCTGTCATTTTTAATGTTTTACTTATGTTATTGTTTTTTCTTCATGTAATATATAAATAATAAAGTTAATTATCTTTAATGTTTAATTGAATATTTATTGTTTTGATTATATTAAATAAAAAAAAATATTATAGTTTTTCACTAATTAATTTGAATGTTATCATTTAAAATAAAACAAAGGGTTCAATATACAAAATGATTAAAGATTGTGTAGTGTTTGTGAAATTAAAAGAGTAGTGGAATGATGATGTGGAAGAAAAAGATGCTTGGTATATTCTTTTTGAAGTCAAAATTAAATATATGAGTTGGAGTTGGAAAAAAAAATGCAGCAACATTTGAAGCAAAAATGAAGAAATGAAGCAAAAAATGAAGAAATGGGTTGGAACTGCCCTAACACTACTATTTACTCTACTCATTCTCTCTCTTCATTTTCTACCACATACTTACTAGTTTGTCTTAATTAGTGTGCAAACCCCTCTAATCTTACTTGTGCTGGGATGGAGGGAGTATATGAGATACAACGCAGAATTGTTGACCCCATTTAATCTCTATTACCAGTTTCAAATCCTAATTATTAGGTAGTATTTCATCTACCCAATTAATGCATGTCCATTGTAAATTTGTACTAAATTTTCTATTATTCAAATAAATTTGGAAACTTATTTTTATTCAGATAAATTTAAAAAATTATTTTGAGACGAAATGAAATTAATAACTTAGATCCTTCAAACATAAAATTACAAAATCAGCAGTCTATCATAATTGCATAATTGCATAAATGCATGGCATCCACAAAATAAGTTTGAAAAGTTGGGAACTAAAATCCAATATTATTTTGTTTCTCATTTGACATTGTTTACTAATTAAAAAGAATGTGATTATCACAATTTCGTGAGACTTCTTAATCGCTATCAAAATGATCACAAAAGATTTAACCTAAATGTAGGCATGAGAGAGCCAGAATATATTCAATAATTGCCAATATTATTATTATGACAAACACTCCCGTGAGACGGTCTCACAGGGTGAGACGGGCCAACCCGCGGGTTGAACCCGCCCCGGCTCTAGCGACCCGCCTGCTCCAGCCTCTCCCCCTTTCCCAGATCGCGACACGTGGCGCGTATTAAAAAAAAACTCAATAACTTTAAAATGCTATATCATAAGATTTATAAGTCCGAAAAAAAATCTAAAAATACCGCTGTGTTCGTCTCGACGAGACAAATAAAACTAGATAGGTCATGATAAGGTTTGCATTTTTTAAAAAAATCATACTTTTTAACACACAAAAAGATCTGGACAGCTCGTATCCTGAGATGTAACACTTTGTTCTGATAAAAGTAACAGTTTTGGTATTAAAAAGTAACACTTTATTGTAAGGTGTAACAGCAGTTTCGCAAAAAAATTACATAGATTTTGTGGTTAGAAAAAGTAATAATTGAAGTGTAACACATTGCATATATAATTGTAATATGTATATATGAATGTAACAGTTTTATAGGTTAAATGTTACTTTTTTTCTTTAAAAAAAGATTCAAAATTTATGTATATAATCGTTTTTGCATTTCAATTGAATGTAAAACCCTAGAAAAGTGTTACAATTGAGAAAAAAAATTATACATTCATTTATTATAAAATGTAACATTAGTTTAGTTATCAATTTTATGTTATCTTTAATGTATTTCAGTAAAATTGTGGTACATTTTTTGAAAAAAAAAAGTGTTACATATGAGAGAAAAGTGTTACATTTCTTTATAAAAAGTGTTACTTTTGCTGGCGAAAATAAAAAATAAAAATAAAAATAAAAAAATTAGCTTGGCTCGGCTGGGTGGTAAGCCGTCTCACATGAGTCTACCTCTATTATTTTGAGTCCACCTCTATTATTATTTGGGGATTCAAATGCAACAGATCATTGCCCACATGGCTAGTTTCCAAATTTCATTACTGTTAAAAACTTAAATTTCTTAGCATTATTTAGATATTAGAGAAGTCCAATTTTTCTTATCTTTTTCTTGATTAGCTATTAGTATTAGATTTGATGGGCAGGACTATGAGAAAGACGTGAATACTGTTAGAATCTAAATTGAATTCAACGTGAATTTTTATTCAAATTAATGTCTTTTTTGGTGGTCTGAAATAATATTGTGTATTTTTTCCAAAAAATATAGTACGACTAATGGCACGACCGAAATAATACTTGAGATATTTAAATAGTTAAACCCAATACTCCCTCCGTCTCATTTTAAGAGTAAAAAATTTTCTAAAAAGACGTCACATTTTAAGAGTCAAAATCCTAAAATGGATAGTGGGTCCTACATGTCATACCCACAACAATTATCCACTAACTCTTCTCTACCCCAATTTCTCTCTCCTACCCAACTATCAACACTCACAACCGGTGTTCTAAAAGACGCCCGTCTAGGCCGCCTAGGCGCTAGGCGTTCATGAAACGCCTAGGTCCCGTCTAAAATATTATAGTTATTTCTGAATTCTCGGCCCCGCTTAGATCCCGCCTAGGCGCCTAGCGACCGCCTAGCGTTTTTTAGAACTTGCTCACAACACATCACATTTTCCTTAATTCTTGAACCCACCCATTTTTTTACTCTTAAAATAGGACGGGGGGAGTATATATTTTGAGGCACAATGAATGATAGTATTTAGTTATATGAAAATAACATAGAGGTGAAGGAAGTAGTCTTCAAATAGCATAATTACGGTCAGAATGTCTTGAGTCTGAGCAAGTTAGGAAAAGACTAATTGCTAGTTTATGCGGGCTCATGCGACCGCATAGGTGCACATGCTACATCAAACGTAGGCCGCATGTCAATCTAAGAGCATGCAATTTTAACTCTTCAGACAAAGGGCTAAGCGCGCCAATCAGGTGTTCGCATCCGGTCGCATACATGACCGGTAGTTTTGGTATTTGGGTTGCGTCTGATTTTCCAAAACCCTGTTGTTTATGTTTAGGGAATATAAAAAATCCCGTTATCTTCTAGAATTTTATGTTGCTGTCACTTTGAGATTATTGTGTAGTCTATCAATCAGTTCTAGTAATCTAGAATCTGGTACATAAGGTGAGATCACTAATCTATACTTTGCTTCCTCCATAGTACTACCTCTGTCCTAACAATTACTCAATCCTAGTAAAAAAATTAAGTTTTATAAGAAACACCATTTTTTCTAACACTAGAAACAATATGTTATTCATGACAAAATCTTACAAAAAAATGTTTTCCCAAACATTTCTAAAATTCATGATAATGTTGTTTTAAATCGTTAAAACTTATTTAAAACACGTGATAACATTTTTTTTTTGCAAATAATTGGAACTTGTTTTAATACATGCGGTTTGTAATTAATCGAAACTTATTAAATATACATTATACTTATTAACACTACCACTAACAATTTTAATACATATATACTGGCACTCTTTAACACACACATACTGACAATCTTTAAAATGGCATTTACCACTGACGCTCTTTAGCACTACCAAACAATGATATTTCAATAGTCAACTTTTGATTTGGTTTAATAACCGCTATCCAATATTAACAACCGCTACCCAATATTCAGGATTTTCTTTACTTGAATCCATATGGTTTCTGTTTCTCTTATTGTAACCTGCCCCTTATTTTTGTTAATTATATTACTAGTGCTTACTCGACTGCTTGGCGGAGCCCTGTCAAATTTTAACATACACACTGATACTCTTTAACCTACATACTAACACTTATTAACACACATATTAACACTTATTAAACATTTATAAGTATCGGTTTGAATTTTCAAAGTCCAATAATTGACATTTGGCATTTTAATTGGCACATAGAGAGGGCGCGTGAGTTATGAAAAAGCTCCTCTCTCTTTTTTTTTTTAAGTACGTACTAGTAGATTTATTTATTTTTTTCGTGAAATCATAGCAATTAAACTAACTTAATTACCTTTTATATTATCAACCGGATATGGTAGTAAAATTTTTTTTAAAAAAAAAAAAAAAAAAAACAAGAAAAAGTACTCCATCCAATAATTACTTTATACAAGAACAGAGGGAGTATATTGAGGAAAAAAAACAAACAGTGGAAACCATGAATTCCTAGAGGCAGCCTATACACTTCACATTTAAGTTGTTAGTTTTTGAGGGTTTTTTACTTTATTCCCAATGTTGTTTACACAATTTTGTTGTGCAATTAATAGAACCCAAAATGTACCTTCCGCGGAGGCAGTCCAAATCGTACGTGGCCAGTGTTTTAATGAAATCAAAGTCACAACTAGAACAATATTCAAGGTCACACAACATCACTAAACTTAAATGGCATGGTACATGAACCCGGGTCAAAGTCAACATCAGTACGATCAGTCTAACTGCATAACAATTGGATCAACGGTCAGTCTCACTTTTGTTTCTAAATTTACTACTCACATTGCAAAAAGCATTTTAATCCAAAATTGGCATCTATAAATTTTTGTTATCCAATACAGTCGACTGCTATACAGTTTAACTGTTTGCGCCCAAGTGACCACATCGCCTATAGTGATATGGCATTTGGCATGGCCATCAAATGCTATGTTTGTTTGACCAACCACATCACGTGCAGAGCACATGATGGTGCACAACCAATCTTTTACAAAAGTTCTGGTCAAACAATCATATAAAAGGAGAATAGAAACTTTAGTATCAAAGAAGAATTAAAATAAAACAATTAGACAAGGATTAATCGTACCTAGATTAAAACCATCACAATAATGTTTGTTTTTGACAAGGAATTCAACAAAGCTTTCTTATACATCTGTAGTGGAAACTGATTGACAAAAGTGTGGAATTACTATTATGGAATATATGACACAAAAATATTGTGCCTTCAAATCAAAATCCACAATATTCCCTACATTTCAATGTCAAATACTCCCAAACGTAACCAAATTGACAAGGAAAAAAACATCCTCACGCAATTAATTTCTGACGATGACATCTTCTCACAAGCTTCATCATCAGTTGAGTTGTACGGACGGACTAATTCATGGTCGTCCTTCGTTTTGTTGACTTTTCAAAATTTCTCCAAAAATAATTTGAGTTTTTTTGCAAGAGTGACATGCAATATATTAATTTGACGTACATTAGAAACATCAAATGTAGGTTGCGTATTTAATGTTTTTAAAATTTTGATACCACTTTTTAACACCCGTTAAAAACATAACGGGACTTCCATAACTTCCAATCACTTCCATAACTTCCGGCAATCTCCATAAATTCCGGCCACCTCCAATTTTTTCCGAAAATCTCATACACACTCATTTTCTCTCTCACACACATACACACACTGAACTATAATTATCATAAGCATAAAAATTATCGGAAAACGTAGACAAAGATAGAGAGGAGATACCTGAAGGTTATTGAGCTTGATGTACTCTCAGACCTTCTTGACAGCTCCAGTTCGAGAACATTCAGAAACTCCGAGAAACTTTCCGAGAGCGGGAGTGATCGGAACAGGCTTAGAAATGCCGGTCTTAGTTGTTGTGCCGCCGCCGGCAGTAGTTTTTGCCGACGAGCTCTTGGCAGCTGCCATCAGGACGCTGAAGCCTTGCCCGAACATCCTCCGCGAAGAAGAAGACGCCATTATCGATTTAGATGCTTGAGCTCTGTAACTCTTTGAAGAAAAAACACCTAATTCAAAAAACCCTAGAGAGAGAAAGTGAGGGAAATGGAATCAAGGTTTTGGGGTTCTTCAACTTTGAAATTATACGCGCCAGTGTGTGTGTGAGAGAGAAAATGAGTGTGTGAGATTGCTGGAAAAAATGGAGGTGGCCGGAATTTATGGAAGTGACCGGAAGTTATGAAAGTCCCGTTATGTTTTTAACGGGTGTTAAAAAAGTGGTATCAAAATTTTAAAAACATTAAGTACGCAATCCACATTTGATGTTTTCAAAGTACGCGAGTCAAATTGATATATTGCACAAAGTACGCATATCACGTTTGCAAAAAACTCCATTTAATTTTACTCCCTACTTCTGTTCCATTTTAAATTGCAAAATTACTATTTTGGTTGTTACATAGAAAGTAGAAGCTGTAAAATTCAAAAATGAAACTTTTTTACCCACTTGCATACTCACATCAACTAACTCACTAAATATTACCTACCCCACTTTTCTAATTCTACCAAACTATCTACACTCACAACATATTACTTTTTTTATATTTTCTTTAACTTTCATGTAAAAATGGTTTGGTGCAATTTGAAATGGGACGGAGAATCATTTCCCTTAAACAAGTAGCAGTATAAGTACATTACAACATGCACATACCTTTTCAAATCCAACTTTTCATTTTTCTACTGAAATTTCAGTTGAAAATTCACTTCCAAGTTCCAACCCACTCTCTAATTCAGGTCAGAATGAGATCAGCTAACTTTATAGTCTAAATGTACTGTTTCTTTCTGCTTTTTACTTTTTTTTTTTGGGGGTTGTTTTATTGAATTATGGATTCTGGGTCATCCTCACCCAATTAATTCTTGAATTGAATTAACTTCTGGGTTTATTGAGATATTGCTTATAACTATCTTCACTTAGCTTTCTTGAAGGTTGTTGTTGAATCTGTACAATCTGATTTATGGTCATTATCTCAGTCTTTAATATGTCAGTCGTATTTATAAATTGGTTTTATTGATTATGTTGAATTTTGATTGGTTCAAATTGAACTATAGTGATTGTTAATTGTAATATGCACTCCAAGTGTTTTGAGTTACTGTGTATATACAGAGTACTATACTCCCAAAATATTTGTTGTTTTAGATTATTATTATTTTCACATATACTCCCTCTGTCCCAGCTTACTTGACATTTATTTCCATTGTGGTCTGTCCCAGCTCACTTGACACATCCTAAAATAGCCTATTTTTTATAATTTTATATTCACTCTACCCCACCAATCATTCTCTCTCTTCATTTTTCACCACTCAATTTATTCAACTGAGTTGACCAAAAAAATAAAACTGTTCACATAGAGCTGGGACGGAGATAGTATTTGTTAAATAATGGCAAAGATTCTTTGGTAATAGTAAAACAACTTGGTTCCGTTTCTTGCTCCGGTAGTTTGGCTGTGACTCTTTGATTGGTGTCAATGTGATTGAAACTTTAACCAAAAATATAAAACTGTGCACTTACTATAAAGTTGGAACTTTAACCAAAATTTGCTACGTGTACAAGCATAACCCTAGTTTAGTGCCGCCATTATCATTTTTATAATTTTGGCGATTAGTAGTGTTGTTAATATATTTACTACGCACTTACAACAAAGTTGGAACTTTAACCAAAATTTGCTACGTGTACAAGCATAACCCTAGTTTAGTGCCGCCATTAACATTTTTATAATTTTGGCGATTAGTAGTGTTGTTAATATATTTACTGCGCACTTACAACAAAGTTGGAACTTCAAAAAAAAAACTATTATCTATTTAAAAAAAACAAAAAACAACAACTATTATCGTACGGTGACTAATATTAAACAAAAAATATGTTTTTATTTATCAACATTTTAGGTACACATAGCATTACTCTTTTTACTCCATTTTTAGAAGAATATTCGATGATGCCAGTAGTACTATAAAGTACTGTGATCACGTTGAACGTCCCATGAAGTTTTGGAGAAAGACGAGGTTGGTTGAACAAGGCTATGGGAGCGGCGGATGGCAAAGCTTTAAACATAAACAGTAAGTTTTACTTTCAATGCGGTATGAAGTTACTAAGCGAAATACTTGTTTATTTATCCCCTCCGTTTCATTTATATTGTTTATATTTGAAATTTTCAGTCAACGCAAGTGAACCTTGGCCAAACTTTAAAGTCAATTTAAGCATCTTGCTAAAATCTTAGAAAGTGTTAATGATAAAAAAACTAAATGATTTATCAATTACAGTTTTAAGAATTTCATTAAAATGATTAGATTGACATTACTGTTTGGTTAAAGCTTATTTATTTTCTTAGTTATTATGTGGGAGGCAATTTTATTGCATGAGAAAACAAGTAGATATTAAGTGATTTGGAATTGATAAATTTGTTTGTTATGCTTCGAATTCAACACTCGGTGCGAACAGGGGTCACATTTGCCTCTATATTGAATTATTGAACATGGACGTTAGAGATTAACTAAGCAGTACTCCCTCCGTCCCCGTACAAGTGAGATTTCTTTCTCTTTTTTTTTTAGGCCGTTCCACTAAGAGTGAGACTACCCAAAATAAAAATGTTTCAACCCCACTCATTCTCTCTCTTCATTTTCCACCACTCAATTTATTCAATCAACACTACTATTTATCTCACTCATTATCTCTCTTCATTTTTCACCACTCAATTTATCCAACTAACACTACTATTTACTTCACTCATTCTCTCTCTTCATTTTCTACCACATATTTACTAGTTTGTCTTAATTAGGGTGCAAACCCTTCTAATCCTACTTGTGCTGGGATGGAGGGAGTATATTATTTTTTTCGTATTTTATTTTTTTATGTTTTTACTTAATAAAGTAACATAATAAATTTTTATAATATAATTATATTTTATATGAATTAAAACTTTTGCTTACAAACTTAGGAAAATTGTCTTAATCTTCTAATTTTGTTGTAATAATTATGATAATTGAAATTTGAATATAAAGATAAACTATTATCGTTATGAATTAACTTTTAATTTTATAGATAATTGACTTGATAATATTAGCTATTATTCAAGAATGATTTTATATATACACATTATGATTAGTAAATATAAAACTTTATAATGTACATCTAATGAGTTAGTATAATAATTTTATTATGTCTTAAATAAATATTTTTTCTAGTTATAGTAACTAATAGCGTATCCATCATCTTAACTAATACTATTATTAAATAATAATTTAAATAACAATTATAATTACCTAATATTATTAATTATATTTACTAACATATATAATAACTATTATTATTCACTAATAATATTAATAGTAATAATTAACCTATATAGTAACTATTATGATTAATTAATACTCCCTCCGTCCTATCGTAAGAGTCATACATTGTTTGCGCACACTTATTAAAAAACAATAGAAAATTGGTAAACATTGCAAGTGTGTTGAGGGTATAATTGTCCAAAATACTATCCATTGTTTTTCATTATTTGTCATTTTAGGAAAGAGACTCTTACTCTGGGACGTATTAAAATAGAAAGTATGACTCTTACTCTCGGACGAAGTGAGTACTATTAATAGTAAATATTAATCCCTCCGTCCCGGAGTAAGAGTCCTACCTCTCATTTGCACGGAGATTAAGAATTGGTGGAAATAATGTAAGTGTTGTGAGTGCAAAAGTAAAGTAGGAGATATAATGAGTGAGAGGAATAGTAAGTTGATTGGTGTTGTGAGTATAAAATTAAAGTATGAGAGAGAATGAGTGGGATGAATAGTAAAAATTCTTTGCCATTTTATGAATGAAACTCTTACTTTGGGATGTACAAAAATAGAAAGTATGACTCTTACTCTGGGACGGAGGGAGTAATATATATTGTATATTGATTAACTAAGACTATTAATAATGATAGTTAACCCATATAGTAATTATTATGATTAACTAATTATACTATTAATAGTAATAGTTAATATATATAGCAACTATTACGATTATTAATACTATTAATGTTAATTATAATAATAGTTAACTATTAATAGTCAACTATTATTTGTTTAACATTATTAGCTAATAATATTAATTACTATATAAGATAACTATTATAGTAACTATTACTAATAATAGTAATAGTTAATATGATAGTTAACTACTATAGTTACCTATTACTAATAATAGTAATAGTTAACTACTATAGTTAACTATTACTATTATTAGTAATAGTTACTATAATAGTAAACTATAATAGTTACCCTATATAGTAACTAATATTATTAGCTTATACTATTAGCTAATAGAAAAAAAAGATAATTGCATAAAAAACCTTGTACAAGTTTTGACGTTGTAATTTAAACCTCCAACATAAATAAATAGCATAAAAAACCTTGTTCATAGGTTCTTGTTGCAATTTGAACCTTCTTCTAGTTAACTAGTTAAATATAGTTTCAAAACATGCACTTTCACCCCTTATAACTTATCAAATTTCTTGTATTTCTCTAAAGCTTATTTTTAGGGAATTTCTTAGTCTTTCGCCAAACAAATAAAATATAATTCATATAAATAATAAATAAAATATATGTGTTTCTTTTAACACCATATTTGTTAACATGGATTGCAAATTTTATTTACTCTAACATATTTATAATAAAATATTATATGGCAATTTAATAATTTATTGTTCACATGATTTTAAAAAGAATTACATGAATTTTGATGGATTTGAATTATATAATTTACAAGAATTTAATTATTTCTCATGAATTTAATTTGACTTTAAGATAATATTATCATAAATATTTTATAAAATATTTTTTTTTTGGAAAATCATTATTTAAAATACTCCCTTTGTCTTAAAACTATAATTTTAATTTTTAGTGGTGAACTATTTTAATGAAATTTTAAAACTTAT
The DNA here is from genome assembly GCA_026119855.1 of Campanula takesimana. Lineage (NCBI taxonomy): Eukaryota > Viridiplantae > Streptophyta > Magnoliopsida > Asterales > Campanulaceae > Campanula > Campanula takesimana. Next base: position 1,960,292 of record JAOWBW010000235.1, read on the forward strand.
TAGTGTCACACCTTTAAAAATATTATTTATAATAACTATTATAACTCTATTAGAAAAATAACTTCTCTATAATTTTCGTAAATTCTTAGTCAAATTAATCACTAAAAAAGTGGGACTATCATTATGAGATATATAATATTTTTTATACATTCTTATAATTATTTTAAAAGTGGTTTTAAGAATGTACAAAAAAATAAATTTATGTTCTTAACAAAATAATTTAAGAAATATGTGAAAAATTAATACAAAATTCTACATAACATTATTTTAACTATTTATATTATTTATTTTTTTATTTATAAATTTTCTAAATTATTTAACACAAATATATAACTCATTAAACTAATTTGTATATGAAAATGATTTAGGAAATATCTAACTCATTTAACATAAATTTATCACAAATGTATAACAAAATGATTTAAGAAATATGTCGAGTTTGTGTTAAATGATTTAGAAAATATGTAAAAGAATGATGTAGGAAATATGTTAAAATATGTAATCCATGTTAGCATATGTGATGTTAAAATTAACACACGTATTTTATTTAAGTATTCATGTGAACTATATTTTTTTTGTTTGGTAAAAGATTAATAAATTATAATAAAAAAAAACTGACTTTTAAAGAAATATAGAAATTTGATAAGTTATAGGGGGTGAAAGTGCATTTTTCGAAACTATATTTAACTAGCTAACTGGAAGAAGGTTTGAATTGCAACAAGAATTTATGCACAACGTTTTTTATGCAATTTATTTATGTTGGAGGTTTAAATTGCAACGAAAAAACTTGTACAAAGTTTTTTAGGCAATTATCTCTAGAAAAAAAATGAAAAGTCGCTTATTTATGAGAAAAGTGTTGATGTGACATCATCAAATTCAAGTTTTTCCATGACTTATCCACATGTCAACACCTTAGTCCTCCTCACCAACTTTAAATATATATATATATAGATTTCGTCTACCCAATTAATGTATGTCCATTGTAAATTTGTACTAAATTTTATATTATTCAAATAAATTTGGAAACTTATTTTTATTCAAATAAATTTAAAAAATTATTTTGAGACGAAATGAATAATAATAACTTAGATCCTTCAAACATAAAATTACAAAATCAGCACTCTATCATAATTGCATAATTGCATGGCATCCACAAAATAAGTTTGAAAAGTTGGGAACTAAAATCCAATATTATTTTGTTTCTCATTTGACATTGTTTACTAATTAAAAAGAATGTGATTATCACAATTTCGTGAGACTTCTTAATCGCTATCAAAATGATCACAAAAGATTCAACCTAAATGTAGGCATGAGAGAGCCAGAATATATTCAATAATTGCCAATATTATTATTATGACAAACACTCCCGTGAGACGGTCTCAGGGGTGAGACGGGCCAACCCGCGGGTTTAACCCGCCCCGGCTCCAGCGACCCGCCTGCTCCAGCCTCTACCCCTTTCCCAGATCGCGACACGTGGCGCGTATTAAAAAAAAAAAAAACTCAATAACTTTAAAATGCTATATCATAAGATTTATAAAGTCCGAAAAAAAAATCTAAAAATACCGTTGTGTTCGTCTCGACAAGACAAATAAAACTAGATAGGTCATGATAAGGTTTGATTTTTAAAAAAAAATCATACTTTTTAACACACAAAAAGATCTGGACTGCTCGTATCCTGAGATGTAACACTCTGTTCTGATAAAAGTAACAGTTTTGGTATTAAAAAGTAACACTTTATTGTAAGGTGTAACAGCAGTTTCGCAAAAAAAATACATAGATTTTGTGGTTAGAAAAAGTAATAATTGAAGTGTAACACAATGCATATATAATTGTAATATGTATATATGAATGTAACAGTTTTATAGGTTAAATGTTACTTTTTTTCTTTAAAAAAAGATTCAAAATTCATGTATATAATCGTTTTTGCATTTCAATTGAATGTAAAACCCTAGAAAAGTGTTACAATTGAGAAAAGAAAATTATACATTCATTTATTATAAAATGTAACATTAGTTTTTTTTTTTTGAGCAAAAAAATGTAACATTAGTTTAGTTGTCAATCTTATGTTATCTTTAATGTATTTCAGTAAAATTGTGGTACATTTTTTGAAAAAAAAAAAAAAGTGTTACATATGAGAAAAAAGTGTTACATTTCTTTATAAAAAGTGTTACTTTTGCTGGCGAGCAAAAAAAGACAGGAAAAAAAAAGTTGGACGCCAATTTTATTTTTTATTTTAAAAAAAAAAAAAAAAAATTAGCTTGGCTCGGCTGGATGGTAAGCCGTCTCACAGGAGTCTACCTCTATTATTTTGAGTCCACCTCTATTATTATTTGGGGATTCAAATGCAACAGATCATTGCCCACATGGCTAGTTTCCAAATTTCATTAATGTTAAAAACTTAAATTTATTAGCATTATTTAGATATTAGAGAAGTCCAATTTTTCTTCTCTTTTTCTTGATTAGCTATTAGTATTAGATTTGATGGGCAGGACTATGAGAAAGACGTGAATACTGTTAGAATCTAAATTGAATTCAACGTGAATTTTTATTCAAATTAATGTCTGTTTTGGTGGTCTGAAATAATAGTGTATTTTTTTTCAAAAAAAATAGTACGACTAATGGCACGACCGAAATAATACTTGAGATATTTAAATAGTTAAACCCAATACTCCCTCCGTCTCATTTTAAGAGTCAAAAATTTTCTAAAAAGACGTCACATTTTAAGAGTCAAAATCCTAAAATGAAAAGTGAGTCCTACATGTCATACCCACAACAATTATCCACTAACTCTTCTCTACCCCACTTTCTCTCTCCTACCCAACTATCAACACTCACAACCGGTATTTTAAAAGACACCCGTCTAGGCCGCCTAGGCGCTAGGCGTTCATGAAACGCCTAGGTCCCGTTTAGAATATTATAGTTATTTCTGAATTCTCGGCCCCGCTTAGAACCCGCCTAGGCGCCCCTGCGGCGCCTAGCGACCGCCTAGTGTTTTTTAGAACCTTGCTCACAACACATCACATTTTCCTTAATTCTTGAACTCACCCATTTTTTCTTAAAATGGGATGGATGGAGTATATATTTTGAGGCACAATGAATGATAGTATTTAGTTATATGAAAATAACATAGAGGTGGAGGAAATAGTCTTCAAATAGCATAATTACGGTCAGAATGTCTTGAGTCTGAGCAAGTTAGGAAAAGACTAATTGCTAGTTTATGCGGGCTCATGCGACCGCATAGGTGCACATGCTACATCAAACGTAGGCCGCATGTCAATCTAAGAGCATGCAATTTTAACTCTTCAGACAAAGGGTTAAGCGCGCCAATCAGGTGTTCGCATCCGGTCGCATATATGACCGGTAGTTTTGGCATTTGGGTTGCGTCTGATTTTCCAAAACCCTGTTGTTTATGTTTAGGGAATATAAAAAATCCCGTTATCTTCTAGAATTTTATGTTGCTGTCACTTTGAGATTATTGTGTAGTCTATCAATCAGTTCTAGTAATCTAGAATCTGGTACATAAGGTGAGATCACTAATCTATACTTTGCTTCCTCCATAGTACTATCTCTGTCTCTAAATGAGTGTCCAAATTTCATTTTAAGGGACACTGAAAATCTCAACTTTTTGAACAATTTGGTAACAACGATTCATATATAATCTTGTAATCTCCTTTCTAAACCTTTAGTTTTGCACGTATAAAGAAACCGGTGAAATTTTTTTCGAAAAAAAACGTTTAGGGAGAAAGTTATGTTAAAAAAAGGCACTCATTTAGGGACTAAAATTTCTTGAAAATTGACACTCATTTAGGGACAGAGGGAGTAGTAAATATGTTTTCATTCTCCCCGTAGACGTAGCAACTTATCGCCAATGAACCATACATATTTTTATGTTCTTGTTTTTGCGTTAACTATTTATGTATGTCTTTCTGCATCTGTTATGACAATTACTCAATCCTAGTAAAAAATTAAGTTTTATAAGAAACACCATTTTTTCTAACACTAGAAACAATATGTTATTCATGACAAAATCTTACAAAAAAATGTTTTCCCAAACATTTCTAAAATTCTTGATAATGTTGTTTTAAATCGTTAAAACTTATTTAAAACACGTGATAACATTTTTTTTTTGCAAATAATTGGAACTTGTTTTAATACATGCGGTTTGTAATTAATTGAAACTTATTAAATATAGATTACACTTATTAACACTACCACTAACAATTTTAATACATATATACTGGCACTCTTTAACACACACATACTGACAATCTTTAAAATGGCATTTACCACTGACGCTCTTTAGCACTACCAAACAATGCTATTTCAATAGTATTTCTGACTATATTTTATAATACTCCATCAACTTTTTAACTTTTGATTTGGTTTAATAACCGCTATCCAATATTAACAACCGCTACCCAATATTCAGGATTTTCTTTACTTGAATCCATACGGTTTCTGTTTCTCTTATTGTAACCGGTTTCTGCCCCTTATTTTTGTTAATTATATTACTAGTGCTTACTCGACTGCTTGGCGGAGCCCTGTCAAGTTTTAACATACACACTGATACTCTTTAACCTACATACTAACACTTATTAACACACATATTAACACTTACTATTAAACATTTATAAGTATCGGTTTGAATTTTCAAAGTGCAATAATTGACATTTGGCATTTTAACATTGGCACATAGAGAGGGCGCGTGAGTTATGGAAAAGCTCCTCTTTTTTTTTTTTTTTTTTTTTTTTTTTTTTAAGTACGTACTAGTAGATTTATTTATTTTTTTCGTGAAACCAACCTGTTATTCAAAGCTTAAAATTATCAGTTTTATTATTAAAGTTGTTAAATTAATGACAAATATGAACTTTTAACCAGTTGACTGAAAAATTAATAATACTCCCTCCGTCCCTGCTTAAGAGTCTGAGTTTGACTTTAGACGGAGATTAAGAAAAAATAAATGTTGTGAGTATGAAAAAGTAAGAGAAAGTATGAGAGATAAAGTGGGTAGAGAGTTTTTGTTGTGAGAATGACAAGTGGGTCCCATAGTCCATTTTAGGTAATAAAGCAACTAAGAACCTTAGGCTGGGACAGACCAAAAAAGAAAGTAAGAACCTTATGCTGGGACGGAGGGAGTAGTATCGAAAATTATAACCAGTAAGCTAAGGATGAGTTGAATTAAAACTGTCTATTCATTAAATTGTCAGTCTATAAATTAAAAATGTCAGATTTATAATTACTAATTTGATAATTTTAATAGTAATAAAATTAGCTTCTTACTAATATACTCCCTCCATCCCATCTTAAACTTCAAAAAAAAAAATGGGCATAAGAATTAAGATGAGTAAGCACTAGTAATATAATTAACAAGAACAAAAAGTAGTGGGAACTTTTTGTTTTAATAAAATGTGTAAGAAAAGTGGGTGGTGTGAGTGGAAGGAGAGAGAAAGTGTGGTAGAGAATAGTAAGTGGATAGTTGTTGTGAGTGGAGAGGAGAAAAAAGTAGTGGGAATCTTTTCCATTTTGGGAAAGCGAGACTTACCAATGGGACACCCAAAACGGAAATATGTGCAAGGTGTTTTGGGACGGAAGGAGTATTCTTTACTCCACTTTCTCCCTCCGTCCCATAACAAAAAGTCTTTTTTTTTTTTAAGTTTATTTTTTTTCCTTTTTTTTTTTTTTTTGAGAAAAGTTTTATTTTTCGTTAATCAATAAAAACTTGAATAAAATGGACCTTCAGCGGAGGCAGTCCAAATCGTACGTGACCAGTTATAGGTGACAGACAGAGACAGGAATTAATTTCTGATGATGACATCTTCTCACAAGCTTCATCATCAGTTGAGTTGTACGGACGGAGTGATTCATGTTCCATGGTCGGTCCTTCATTTTGTTGACTTTTCAAAATTTCTCCAAAAATTTTACTTTTTCTGTGCTATTTTAAATTGCAAAATTGCTACTTTATCCATCCCATTTTAAAAGTCAAAATATGGGTGAGTTCAAAAATTAAGGAAAATGTGATGTGTTGTGAGTGTTGATAGTTGGGTAGGAGAGAAAAAGTGGGGTAGAGAAGAGTTAGTAGATAATTGTTGTGAGTATGACATGTAAGATTCACTTTTCATTTTAGGATTTTGACTCTAAAAATGGGACGCCTTTTAGGAAATTTTTGACTCTTAAAATGGGACGGAGGGAGTATTTTGGTTGTTACCTAGAAACCGTAAAATTCAAAAATGAAAAGTTTTTACCCACTTGCATACTCACATCAACTAACTCACTAAATATTACCTACCCCACTTTTTCTATCCTACCAAACTATCTACACTCACAACAACGAGCAATGCTAGGGGCACAAAATATGGTCACAAAATCTTGCTTACAAAATGAGGTGGCGATATTTTATTGGTTGTAACAATAATGGACCCGCCACACTCTACTTGAAAACACCAATAGAATTATTACACCTAAGATTTTGTGACTTTTTTGTAACAATAATATTATTCCACAACATATTACCTTTTTTTATTTTCTTTAACTTTCATGTAAAGATGGTTTGGTGCAATTTAAAATGGGCGGAGAATCATTTCCCCTTAAACAAGTAGCAGTATAAGTACATTACAACATGCACATACCTTTTCAAATCCAACTTTTCATTTTTCTACTCAAATTTCAGTTGAAAATTCACTTCCAAGTTCCAACCCACTCTCTAATTCAGGTTAGAATGAGATCAGCTAACTTTATAGTTTAAATGTACTGTTTCTTTCTGCTTTTTACTTTTTTTTTTGGTTGTTTTATTGAATTATGGATTCTGGGTCATCATCACCCAATTAATTCTTGAATTGAATTAACTTCTGGGTTTATTGAGATATTGCTTATAACTATCTTAACTTAGCTTTCTTGAAGGTTGTTGTTGAATCTGTACAATCTGATTTATGGTCATTATCTCAGTCTTTAACATGTCGGTTGTACTTATAAATTGGTTTTATTGATTATGTTGAATTTTGATTGGTTCAAATTGAACTATAGTGATTGTTAATTGTAATATGCACTCCAAGTGTTTGAGTTACTGTGTATATACAGAGTACTATACTCCCAAAATATTTAAAATATTTGTTGTTTTAGATTATTATTATTTTCACATATACTCCCTCCGTTTCATATGAATTGAGACTTATTTCCTTTTTCTTTTTCGTCCGTTTCACCTCAATTGAGACTGCCCAAAATGACAAACTTTTTAGTATTTTATATTCATCCAACCCCACCCCACCCATTTAACCCCACTAATTCTCTCTCTTCATTTTCCATCACTCATTTTATCCAACCAACACTACTATTTACCCCACTCATTCTCCCTCTTCATTTTCCACCACACATTCAGTACTTTCTCTTAATTATTGTGCCCTTTTTTTTAGTCTCAATTCACATGAAACGGAGGGAGTACTCCCTCCGTTCCAGCTCACTTGACACTTATTTCCATTTTGGTCCGTCCCAGCTCACTTGACATTTCCCAAAATAGCCTACTTTTTATAATTTTATATTTACTCTACCCTACCACTCATTCCCTCTCTTCATTTTCCACCACTCAATTTATTCAACCAATACTACTATTTACCCCACTCATTCTCTCTCTTCATTTTTCACCACACATTTTCCTTATTTTATTCTTTTTCTTAGTTATTGTACCCACCTCATGGGTGTCAAGTGAGGTGGGACGGAGGGAGTATACATAAATGTAATCACTACATATAAAACAAACTAAATTACTTTAGAATTGTGTAGAGATATCTAAATTTTCATAAAATTATAGTCATAGTTCAACTGGGCTGACCAAAAAAGTCAAACTGTGCACATTGAGCTGGGACGGAGATAGCATTTGTTAAATAATGGTAAAGATTCTTTGGTAATAGTAAAACAACTTGGTTCCGTTTCTTGTTCTGGTAGTTTGGCTATGACTCTTTGATTGGTGTCAATGTGATTGAATGAAAACTGAAGTTTGCCTTATATATATTGGTTCATTTTTTTCTGTTTCAGGGTATGTGATCATCCATTTTTCCTTACATCAACTCTGATGAACCTGCAAATGATTACCAGAGGCTAGTTTCTTGATATATAGTCTGATATTTCATACAAGAGAAAGTAAATAGAAAATAGAAAATAGAAAAAAAAACTGACAAAAAAAAAATATGGCCATGGCTTCAAGTGTAAAAGTTGTTTTGGGGTCAATAGCCTTTGTAGTTTTCTGGGTATTAGCGGTTTTTCCTGCTGTACCATTCATGCCTGTAGGAAGAACAGCAGGCTCCCTCCTTGGAGCCATGCTCATGGTCCTTTTCCGTGTCATCACTCCCGATCAAGCTTATGCCGCCATTGATCTTCAAATCCTTGGCCTCCTCTTTGGCACCATGGTTGTAAGTGTCTATCTCGAACGAGCAGATATGTTCAAGTACTTGGGCAAAATGTTGTCATGGAAAAGCATGGGACCAAAAGACTTGCTTTGTCGAATATGCTTAGTTTCCGCCATTTCTAGCGCCTTTTTCACTAACGACACATCTTGTGTTGTCTTGACCGAGTTTGTACTGAAAATAGCTAGGCAACAAAATCTCCCACCCAAACCTTTCCTTTTAGCCCTCGCCTCGAGTGCAAATATCGGGTCTTCGGCTACACCGATCGGTAACCCTCAAAACCTCGTTATTGCGATTCAAAGCAAGATCACTTTTGGGTATTTCTTGACTGGGATTTTGCCTGCAATGCTTGTGGGTGTTTGTGTGAACGCGTTGATACTTTTGTGCATGTTTTGGACGTTATTATCGGTTAAAAAAGATGAAGAAGATCCTCAAATCGAAATAGTTGCAGAAGATGACATGGTTTCTCATAGATTTTCCCCTGCAACTATGTCGCATCTTGAATCCTTAAATTCACAAGAAGTTGTCTCCAATTTAGAGGGCAGTCTAATTAGGAACGGTATAATTCCAAATGAGGGTGAAACTCATGGCTGTGACCATAATGGGAACCTTGAGTCTGCAAGGAGTTCAAATGCATCAAAAGAAGTGGTAAAGGATGAAAACGTTCTTTCTAAGGTTTTATCGATAAATGGATTCACAGAACCGAGTACTATTGTCCCTATGGAAGAAAAGGAGGAAAAATCAGCAAAATGGAAAAGAATTATATGGAAAAGTTCTGTTTATGTTATTACAATCGGAATGTTGATTTCATTCCTACTCGGATTTGACATGTCATGGACTGCAATTACCGCTGCACTTGCAATGGTCGTTCTTGATTTCAAAGATGCTCGTCCCTCCTTGGACAAGGTACAAATCCAAGTCCTATGGTTCATATTTTTTGTTCTAAGTTTCATATTTTTGGTTGGTCATATATATATATAGCTGTTTTGTTAACAAAGTTACTTTCTGTTTTCATCATCGTACAGGTGTCTTATTCGCTCCTCATATTCTTTTGCGGGATGTTTATCACTATTGATGGTTTTAACAAGACGGGAATTCCTAGCGCGTTATGGGATTTCATGGAACCTTATGCACAAATTGATCATCTTGGTGGAATAGCAGTTCTTGCCATTGTCATACTTCTTCTGTCAAATGTGGCTTCAAATGTACCAACAGGTCCGTCAGTTACTATTCTGCCTTTAATTATTCTCCTATTTTTAGATATCTATACACACCCATTAACTAAGTAGCTTGCCATTTCAAAATAAAATAGTATATGTAGCCAAATGTGAGCTATTTAATCTTTGAGGTGTTAAGTTCGAGTCTCATAAGTAGTGGCAAAATTTCATTTTAAGGAACATAATTTTTTGTACAATTTGGTGGCAAAATTCTTATATAATCTTGTAATCTTCTTTACAAACATTTAGTTTTTGCAATTATAAAGAGACTGGTGAAAAAAATTCGAAAAAAAAAACATTTAGGGACAAAGTTATGATCAAAATAGACACTCATTTTGGGACAAAATTTCTTGAAAATGAACTCATTTAGGGAAAGAAGGAGTATATCACTGAATTAGACAATCTTTATAATTCAATGGGTGCGCTGGCACCCATATCCATTGGCATAGGTCCGTCGACCCTGGCCATAAGTAACTTTACTTTTTTGAGTAATGTTATTTGTGCGCCCATTGTCTATTATTCTTGGGTCCGCCACTCGCTGTAGAATGACTGTTCAAATTGTTCATCATGTCAGTATTATTGCTCGGAGCTCGTGTTGCAGCAGCAGCCGGAACTATATCTCCGGCTAGAGAGAAGACGGCATGGCTGATCTTGGCCTGGGTTAGCACCGTAGCAGGGAACCTGTCTCTACTGGGATCAGCGGCTAACCTGATTGTGTGTGAGCAGGCTCGCCGTGCGCCACAGTTGGGGTACAATCTTACTTTCTGGAGCCATCTTAAATTTGGTGTTCCTTCCACTATAATTGTAACTGCTATTGGGTTGACACTTATAAGAGGAGGATAAATTAACCACCCTCTTCCTCTTCAAACACACTGTAAAATTCTGTAATAATTTCTCCCTCTGAGCGATGAGCCTTGGGTATTTACAATTGTATTGTATTATTTACTTTCCTTATATTACTCTCATTCTCCTTGTAATATTTACTTTCATATTAGGTTTAGAATTGTATGGCTTTCTTTATTCTATGTAATCTAGAATAGTCTAGAATAGCTTGGAGAGTACTCCACCCTCTTGTATATATACCAAGGTACATCAATAATAATATTTGAATCTCTCATATCAATTATCTCTCTCCATGTATGATTGGCTCCGACTATCTCTTTCTCTAATTCTTGACATGGTATCAGAGCTATGATCCATAAAGGAATTTTCTCGCCAAACCCACCACCATTCGCTTTCGCCACTCGGTCAATTTTTTTTCTTCCGTTAATTACCTTCCCTAACACCACCACGGCAGTACCCTATTCCACCACCTCAAATTCCTCTCAATGGCCAGTCCTTGCCCCTTCTTTTTTTTTTCCTTTATTAATCCCCTCATCTGCCCAAGAACCAGCCTATCCCTCAAAAGTCTTAACCCATTCACTAACCCAATTACTCCCTTAATCCATACCCAACCAGAACAACTTCAACTAAACAACCATCTTTATTTTTCATTACGAATGTTGACTAGCCCAAATCACTCCAGGCTTCACATCAAATTCCTTTTTTTACTTTCTTCAAAAAAAAAAAAACTTTTTTTCTCTTCTTTAGAATCTTGACTAATCTTATCTCCTTGCCTTTTCTCTCAGTCAGAGAAGCCAACAAGGCCACCGTTGGCTCTACCCCATTTAACTCTACATACCATCTTTCAACCAGTTGTTTCTTTTTCTTCATCCAATTTTTTTATTAAAAAAAAATAAAAATAAATAATGATTCTTGTATAATCCAACCAACCGATTCCCTCAACCTAGGCAAAACTAAAATCATGTCTTGCCCCTATTTTTTTTCCTTTACTGCCGAAACAAACCATAATCCAACCCAAGCTCAACCACTCTCACTCCGTCTCCATTCTCTCAATTTCTTTTTATTCAAATTGCTTTAACCCATTCCTTAATTTATTTCTTGTAAAATAAAACCAACCAACCTTTTGCCTTTGTAGCACCAATTCCGCCTTTGTAGCGACCAAACCCCAAAAACTCTTTGTTGAGACAAAAAATCGTTTTGCGACATAGTCGATGAAACGTTCAAAGTAAACGTCATTCCAACGTAAAATCGTCTTGCGACGTGGTTGGGACGTAAAGTCAACGTCATTGCAGCGTAAAATCGTCTTGCGACGTGGTTGGGACGTAACAAAAATATCACACGTGAGGGTGCAACCCTACTTGTAAAAGTTGAATTACAAGGTGATAACACATGTTCGACCATTTTTCTTACTCGTTTGAAGCTCGGTTCATCTCATAACTTTCCAAGATTGGACTCTCCTATCGGCCGTCCATCTTGCGGGTGCATATTAAGGATATAGAATCCTTGTATATTTACAATTGTATTGTATTATTTACTTTCCTTATATTACTCTCCTTCTCCTTGTAATATTTACTTTCCTACTAGGTTTAGAATTGTATGGCTTTCTTTATTCTATGTAATCTAGAATAGTCTAGCATAGCTTGGAGAGTACTCCGCCCTCTTGTATAAATACCAAGGTACATCAATAATAATATTTGAGTCTCTCATATCAATTATCTCTCTCCATGTATGATTGGCTCCGACTATCTCTTTCTCTAATCCTTGACAGTATAGGGCTTGGGATTCCGTTCGGGATGTCCGAGTTCGAACCCCCTTCTCCGTTGTAATTTGGAAATGTTGTAGTTGACAAAAAAAAATATCTCCCTAGGTTCCAAATTAAATGTCTTACTTTTTATTTTTGTTTGTCACAAAATAAATGTTCTACTCGTATATAAATAGATTGGGGGAATCAAAAAAACATAAATAAAAGCTTAAAAACATTGACTTGTAAAATTATTCCGAGGGAAAAGGAGTAGCTATTAGTAATTAGACTTGTTTAACAACCAAATGGCCCAAACATATCAGGCCCAATCAAAGTCATACTTTTTCTATCAAATGTGGCTTCAAATGTGAAATAAATTATGCGGCTAGGACTGTTTTCTGGGAACCGACCAACTGTGAGTACAACTGTGCTCACAGTTGTCAAGACAGTTGTCCTGTCAGTTGACACGACGAACAGAGAATAATGCAGCGGAACTAAAACGAAATAAATTAAACACTTCAGCAAGAAATACCTTGCTGGAAAACTTTCATATATGAAAACGATCTTGCAGAATACAAGATGAATGAAAGAAACAAAACAATAAAAAGATCAAACTATTCTAGATCACTAGAACTCACTAAACACTCAAACGCTTAGAAGTCTTTTTGGAAGAACTTCTAAGAAACAAAGGACTCTTCTAATCTTCTGACTTTGGAGAATAAAAACACAGAATCCGTGAAAAGTAAAATGAATACAACGTTTGTTTTTATAGGATGTCTTGGCCGGCATTCTCAATCTCACGAGATCTTCAACTTGGCCAATAATCCTGTTGTTCAAATAGATTCCTAGATCATATAATTACTTAATCCCAATCATGTTTGCACTTAGGATCCCCCAATTTTATTAGAACCTTTTTAGGTACCCTTAGGATTCTTTGTGACCAGCACATGTATATTACAACTCTTCAAAACAAGATAAACCAGCAGAGGAAGCAAATCAGCAGACCAGTAAACAAGTTGCCGATCAACTCTATTCTTAACATGCGACCAGTTGCCGATCAACTTGCTACACAAGTTGCCGATCAACTTATTAAAGAAATTGCCGATCAGCTCCATTCTCAACATGCCGATATAATAGACAGTCTGCACTGTCAGTCAGGTGACATCATTTCATTAAAATCAACCTTGCTGATTGTCTCTATACTGTTTTTATCATAAAGTAGTTTACCTGCTCTGTAATGTTTACTCCGCCGTCTGACACATAGCTACTTTTAGCTATACTCTGTCTCTACTTGCTTTTGCAGGTAACCGGTTGAGACAAAGGGGTCTTTACCCATCAGACTTTTAAGGCACGCGTATCTTCGCCATTAATGCCAAGGATACTGCATTAAATGCTCCTCACCTACCCAACTGGAAATTCAAATGTTATCCTTCTTCAACAAGCTAAGACATTAACTCCTCCTATAAATAAAGGACTCAGTGCATTGAAGAAGGTTGGTGATTTTAGTGCATTGAAGAGAATTGGTTGTTTGCAGCATTCATTGAAGCTCAAACATTCCGTGTCCAGATAATCATTAGATCATTTAATAGGATATACACTTGTGCACAAACTCAACAACATTGTTAGTATTCCCGAACTAGATCATTTTAAGGAATACGTTGTTTGAGTCTTTCACACACCCACCTGAGTGAGACAAGTTCTTTTGAACTTGCCGTTCAAATAAACTTGGTCAGATATTTGTTTTACGATTCATTAACTATCTCTAGAATTTAGTCTTTGTATCCGGCAAAGCCGTGCTTGTAATAGACTAGGGATATTTAATAGTGCTCTTAACCCAAATCCAAGTTCTGACCAAACTTGGTAGAGGACGTAGCAGTATTTACACTGTGAACCTCTCCAAATACTTGTGTCCCCTGTTACTTACTGTCCTTGCCGGTTTGAACTCTATCACCGGCAGATCATTACTGTTCTTGCTGATTCATCATTATTTTCATTGACCAATCTCTTGAAACTGCATTGAACTTTTGGAAACAACTTTGTGTTTAAACTAAGCTCTGAAAATCTTTTATACACTGATTTTGTGCGAGTTAAAAACTAAGTCATATTTTACCCGCTGCGCTTACTGATAATAGTTTGCAAACTGATAAGTGACTTTGCATTTAAAAGTGTTTCTTTGAAAAAGTTTTAATAAGGCTATTCACCCCCCCCCTCTAGCCTATTTTCCTACCAATTGGGCCTAACAATTGGTATCAGAGCTTGGAATTTTGAAAGAAATTTCCAAGCTTTGCAGCTTGTATTGCCGATACCATGGCAGGAAAAATCATGCAGTCGTTCAACATCACTACCATTCCGTTGTTGAACGTCAATGAGTTTGGTGTCTGGAAATCTCGTATGATAAAGTATATGAACTCAATCGATGACCGGTTAATGCAAGTAATAGAAGGTGGTCCAATCATTCCTCTAAAGGTCTCAACCACCTACCGACCAATTCCTTCCACTCCTCTGACTGCTCATGCTGATCAAGACACTGAACAAGAAACGCATGTTCAAGTTGATGAAACCTTGATTGAAAAACCTAGAGAAGAATGGACTGATGAAGACAAACTTTCAGTTGCTCTAGATGGAAAGGCGTGCCACATTATCTCATGTGGATTAGACGACAAGCAATATAAACTGATTGACTTGTGCTCCACGGCTCAACAATGCTGGAACAAACTCCTTGCATACTTTGAAGGAGATGAGCAGGTGAAAGACAACAGACTCTACGACTGGATTGCTGAGTTTGAATCTTTCAAGAAACTAGATGGTGAATCTCTAAGAAGTGCCTACGACAGATTCTGCGAGGTAAGTAATTTATGTGCTTCATTAGGTAAAGTGTATACTATGAAAGATCTTAATATTCGTTTTCTAAGTTCTTTAGGAAATGAGTATCATACTAAGGTCACTGCTGTTAGAGAAGTTAGAGACTTAAACAAGACCTCTATTCAGAATCTTATGTCTAGTCTGTTCTTGTATGAGAGAGAACTGCAAAAACTTAACGTTCTCGATAAAAATTTCAAAAACTTATCAGCTCAATCTCAGGTATCCTTTCCTTCAACCAAATTCCCTCCTATAGATCCCCATCAAACACCCTGCTATTCCAAAACCTCAGAAACACCTTCAGAACAAACAATGGAAGAAGACGAATTTGCTGCCTTCGCCAGAAACTACAAGAGGTTCAAAGACTTCAAAAGGATGCAAAAAGGAAGCCACCAGCAACAAAAATCTTTTACACCACCATTTCAAAAATCAGCAAGCTACAACAAACCAAGTACCAATGCTACCGATGGCAAAAACAGCAAAGGTGATCTTGTCTGCTTCAACTGCAGAAAACCTGGTCACTTTGCCTCAAAATGTCCTCAGCCAAAGTATGAATACGTGAGGAAATCAGTAAATAAGAGATATCCAAAGTCTCGAAGTTATGTTGCCGATGATAGCACAGAAAAAGCCTTGCCGGTCTGGTGTGAAACTGATTCAGACGAAGATGCCGATGAAGATGCGGATGCCGATGTAAGTTTCATGGCATTAGATTTAGATGATGCCGATCTTTCATCCTTGCCGACTCTAATCTGCCGAGATCCCTCGCCGCCAAAGACTCCAGTCAAAGAAATACCAACTGGAAGAGCTCAACCATACTTCAAGGAAGTAAGCATCAAAGCAGGAAATCCAATAGGATACAAGGTTCATCAAGTGGGAACTTCACTCTATGGACAGTGTAACTCTTCTCACTTCAATGCTTCTAAAACAAAACCCTTGCCGATGACAAGAAAATTCTCATTCACCGAACATCCCAATATTGCCAAAAGCCTTTCAAAACCCATCTCTTCCCTACCTGACTTCTCACCTGAACCCATTTCCTCTACTCCCAAAGATTCAGCCGACCCTCTTCCAGAATTATCTAAGGCTGAGATGGTAGAGACAATGGATGAACTTTTTATTGATTATGAGAAGCTGAGTAGCGTTCATAAAGTGATGGCTGCTGATTTCAAAAGAATTTCTAACGAGAATAGCTCGCTTATGTCTGAACTTTCAGTTCTCAAAGGACACGAGCTTGAGTCTATTTCTCTAAAGAAAGAAAACCTGGATCTCAAATGCCAAGTAGCAGTATTGATAGCTCAGATCGAAGATCTTGTGAAAAGAAACAATCATCTCTCAAGGATTGTTGATTCTTACACAAAATCTAGAGTTGCTGTTGAAATAATCCTACAGACCCAAATGTCATATAAGGACCAATCTGGGTTAGGATTTGATTCCAGCAGCAGTAGCTCTACTGAAACTTGTGCGACCGAGAAAAAGGATGAGAAAGTTGAATGTAGTCCTGTTAACTCAGTGCATAAGGATGCTAAGCCAATATACAGTGCTGTGGCAATGAAGTATCCTAAGAACCAGAACAAAAGGAATGATAAGCACAAACAAAGATATGTTAAGGTTGCTGATACTGAGTCTGCCGATAACGGTATTCTTGGTGAATACATCAGCAGAGCAAGTGCTGCCGATCTGACCTCCTCTGCTGCCGATGGACAAGTGCCTAAAAAGGTAACTGCCAAAGGTAAACAGAATGGAAAGAAAGGCAATACTAGCACCTTTAAACCTACTAAGTTTGTGCCTGCTCAATTCCCTAGTTCTGCCGATGCACTGACTAAACAGAATGATGTTCTACCGACTCTACAGCCTATCAGTCAAGTGAGATGTTCTAATTGTTTTGATTATGGTCACAAGGCTCATGAATGCCTCTTGAAGCACCTATCTGGACCCACTGAGGTTACATCCTCTAGTGGTGGCCAGATGTGGTTGCCAAAGAGGAACTAACCCTCGGACCCAAGAATAAGGGGGACCATAAGCATACCGTTTTATTTCAGGAATGCTTCATGGCCTCAACTGGTGCAAGCAAAGATTTGTGGATTCTAGATAGTGGCTGTTCAAGACACATGACAGGATTTGCAGATCTACTTGCCGATATCTCAGAAGCATCAGGTCCCCCAGTGGTTTTTGGTGATAATGCCAAAGGAAAAATCATCGGTATAGGTACCATCAAGAGAGGTGCAGTCACTGTACAGAAGGTCTCTCTAGTGGATGGTTTGAAACACAACCTTCTATCAATATCACAATTCTGTGATATAGGAATGCAATGTGTATTTACTACTTCCAGTTACTATGTGAAAGACATTGCTTCCAATGAAACTCTTCTCACTGCCAAAAGAAAAGGTAACATTTATGCAGTAGACTTAAGTGCTATTACTGGTGTTGCTAATGTTTGTTTTGTAGCTAAGAACATCAGTGAGAACTCATGGCTATGGCACAAGAGACTCAGTCACTTGAACTTCAAGTATCTATCAAAGCTTGCCGGTTCAAATTTGGTAACCGGTCTGCCTCAAGTGTCTGCTGATCATGCAAAGAAATGCAAGGCCTGTCAGCTTGGAAAACAACATAAGTCATCTTTCCGAAGCAATCCCTGCATGTCAACTTCTAGGTGCCTCCAAATGCTACATATGGATCTATTTGGCCCCACGACCACTGCAAGTATTGGGGGAAGTAGATACACTTTGGTTGTAGTAGATGATTTCTCTAGATATATTTGGGTGGAAACTTTCAGTCACAAAGATGACACTTATGCCGTTGCTACCAAGTTATTCAGACTACTACAAACCCAGAAGGAGAGCATATCATCAGTATGAGATCAGACAACGGCACTGAATTCAAGAACAATGGTATTGCTCAGTACTGTGATGATCATGGCATAGACCACAACTTCTCAGCTGCCTATACACCACAACAAAATGGTGTCGTTGAGAGAAAGAACATAACTCTCATTGAAGCTGGTAAGACCATGATTTCTGAAGCCAGGTTGCCGAAATACTTTTGGGCTGAAGCCATCAATACCGCCTGCTTCACTCAGAACAGATCTCTCATCAACAAATTCCATAACAAGACTCCTTATGAACTCTGGAGAGGCAGAATTCCCAACATTGGATTCTTCAAAATATTCGGCTGCAAATGTTACGTGCTTTACAACAGTAAAGAGCACAGAGGTAAATTCGATGAGAAAGCTGATGAATGAATCTTTGTTGGATACGCTAAACACAGTAAGGCCTTTCGAGTTTTCAATAAGAAACTTTTGAAAATTGTTGAATCTGTTCATGTAACCTTTGATGAATTTGATTTGCTAGAGTCTGACAAGGCTCCAAATAGTACTAATGTGTCTAGTGCTCATGAGACAGGTGAATCCAGTAATACTAACCCTGCAGATTAAGTACCAGCTGCTGATCCAGTCATTTCAGTAGAAGAATCAGCAGATGCTCCATACTTTCCTTCATCGGCACAACCAGAACCTGCTGATGAATTTCATAATCCGTTTGCCGATGCAAACTCTGCTGATCATTCTGAAAACATATCAAGCCCTCAACCAATTTCTGTTATAAGACCCTTCCCAACAAGTTCTCAATCTAATCCACCTCTCACCCAAAATTCTAATTCTCCTACTCCACCTGCTGATCTTGACCCTCCTCTAGAATCTTTACAACAAGAATCAGTAAGACAAGATGTGCCGAGAGAAGTTAGACCAGTTCGTGATCATCCATTAGAAAATGTGATTGGTGATGTCTTTGGACCAAGATTGACAAGGAACCTTAGTAGAGCATTCGCCAAGAGTCTCTTCTCATCTGCTATGGTTTCCAATATAGAACCAAAGAAGACTGAAGAAGCTCTTACTGATCCTGGCTGGGTGGAAGCTATGCAGGAGGAGCTAAATCAGTTTGAAAGATGCAAAGTATGGGAACTTGTGCCAAGACCAACTTCTCAGCAAGTTATTGGTACTAAGTGGGTTTACAGGAACAAATTGGATGAAGCTGGGAAAATCATTAGAAACAAAGCAAGGCTAGTTGCTAAAGGCTACCGACAAGAAGAAGGAATCGACTACGATGAGACATTTGCTCCTGTTGCAAGATTGGAAGCTATAAGACTTTTCTTAGCCTATGCTGCCTTCAAAGAATTCAAGCTATATCAAATGGACGTGAAAAGTGCCTTCCTGAATGGAGAACTCCACGAACTAGTTTATGTTGAACAACCACCAGGTTTTGAGGACTCCAAGAAGCCTGATCATGTCTACCGATTGAAGAAAGCTCTATATGGCCTAAAGCAAGCTCCAAGAGCATGGTATGAAACCCTATCTAAGTTTTTACTTAGCGATGGCTTAGGCTTCACTCGAGGTAAAATCGATACTACTTTATTTGTTGCCAAGCATAAGGGTCATTCATTGTTTGTTCAAATATATGTCGATGATATTATTTTTGGTTCCACTAATGAATCGCTTTGTAAGAGATTTGAGAAGCTAATGCAGAGCAAGTTCTAGATGAGCATGATGGGTGAACTAACATATTTCCTTGGACTTCAAGTCAAGCAATCCAATGAGAGAATATTCATCAGTCAAGCCAAGTACGCAAAAGAATTAATCAAGAAGTTTGGCTTTGAAAATGCTCACTCTCAAAGCACACCTATGGGCAGTAACATTCATTTAGACAAGGATGAGTCTGGTAAGAAAGTAGACATGACTGTCTACCAAGGTATGATCGGCTCACTCCTCTATCTTACTGCCAGTAGACCAGATATTATGTTTGCTGTTTGTGTTTGTGCCAGGTTTCAAGCTGACCCTAGGGAATCTCATCTGCAGGCTGTAAAACGTATTATTAAATATCTTTGTGGCACTGCTAACCTTGGATTATGGTATGCTAGAGATTCATCTTTCAATCTAATAGGTTATTCAGATGCAGATTTTGCATCTTGTAGGGTGACCAGAAAGAGTACAAGTGGGACTTGCCAATTTCTTGGTGATAGACTGGTGTATTGGTCCTATAAGAAACAAGCATCAATTTCCACTTCTACTACTGAAGCTGAGTACATAGCTGCCGGCAATTGCTGTTCACAGATTCTGTGGATGAAGCAGCAGCTTGTTGACTATGAAGTTCCATCTCAAATTTGTCCCATTTATTATGACAACCAATCAGCAATCTCAGTTTCAAACAACCCGGTCATGCATTCCAAAACCAAGCACATATACATCAAGTATCACTTTCTGAAGGAACATGTTGAAAAGGGGAATGTAGTGCTGCTCAAAGTTCATACCGATTACCAAAGAGCAGACATACTGACAAAGCCCTTAGACCAGAAAAGATTTGAATTCCTAAGAGGTGAACTAGGTATGATTGATTTCTATGGTTAAAACTGTGCTAACTCTGCCTATTGTGCTAGTCTTGCCGATCTCATCAGCAAGTATGAAAATCTTGCCGGCCAAATTATTTTGCCGATCTCATCAGCAAGTGTGAAAATCGTGCCGACCAAATTACATTGCCGACAAAATATTGCTGACAACATCATGCCGATCAACATATCTTGCCGACTAAATTATCTTGCCGATTCAAACTATCTTACCGATATTTAAAAAAGTATCAAATCAGCATGTCTCTGCAAAAAGATAAGATTCCTGACACATGACGTAAGCAATCAAATCAAAAGGTACATCGGTCACACTATCTCCCTGGCACGTGTGTGTACCTTTCTTACCCAAAATCGTGTCAAGATGTATTCCATTTAATGTGATACATCAGCAAGGTAACAGGTCATCATCACTTCTTTTATTAATCTTGACTAATTTACCCTTTCTCTCTCTTTCTTTTAACTGTTCATTTCTCACCGGTTTGTGTGCGCATTAAATTTTGCGTGCGCACGTTCACCGAGGTTATAGGTACAGTTACTTCTCATTATTCCTTGCCTTCTCATATTCTCTCTCTCCCCCATAACATATATAACGCCTTTCAAAATTCCTTTAAGCTTTCTTCGCCATTTTTCTTCTCTACTCTATCTCTCTCACCCCTCTAACAAGTTTATTGAATCACCGTTTTATTTGCTTATATCTCCTTAATCTAATCTGGTAAGTGTTAATGTTTAAACCTTGCTCATTTCTGATCATTCTTGGTTTGATTTGTCTTTGTTTCTAACATTGTGAGTTGTTTGAGTAATCTTGCAGAATATGTCCGGCGAAAAAGATATCTACGGAGGCTATGTTGACTCCGACTACTTCAACGATGAAGCCGACGAGGTTTTCTTGAAGAATCTTCTTATTGGGTCCCTGCTCGACTCATTCATCACTCCATCTGGAGTTGATTCAGTGTTCTTGGATCTCGTCAAAGAATTCTTCTTAAACTCCTCTGTTGTTCGCTCTCGTGCTGACTCTTCAGTCATCGTCTCCATCAACTCCTCTGTTTTGGGCGTGCAAGTCTCTCTTACTCCCTCGTCTATTTCTGAAGTTTTTCCCTCTCTCGGGAATGAAGGGTTGAGTGCTTTAGTTGATGATAATGAATTGGATAGGGCATGGATTATCATGAGAGGAGCTGGTCCAAGACTCAGTGGCACCAGTCATCTGAAGATTCATTATCCTCGCCGATACTATGCTTTGGCTGAGATAGTTGATAGATGTCTTATTTGCCGATCTGGATCTCATAGCAATGTCACTGACGTTCAGTTGAAGCTATGGCCGCCATTGTTCTGCAGATTGAGTTCAACTGGTGTGCCTACATATTCAGGATCATTGCCATTGCTGCTGATAAATGGTCTTCTGATAGGCTGAAGAACAAACCCAATCCTGGGAAAGGTTGCCATTACCTGTTAATCAGCATGATCTTAAGGAGAAATATAAACATAGTAGCTGCAGATCGTTTTCCTTCTAGCATTGCCTTCAGCAAGCTAAAGTCTTATAATGCTAAAGATTGGCAGAGAATAGCAAAGAATGCTTCTAGTGCTATTACTCCTGCTGATGCTCCTGCTGCTGCTGTCGCTCCAAAGAAGAAAAGAGCCAAGAAAATTCCTTTAGTTGCTTCCCAATCAGCAGTCTCTACTCCTGCTCCTTCAACCGATAGAATTCTTGCCGATTCTACTCCTGGTGCTCCAAAGAAAAGAAAATTGGTGAAGGTTGCTGACAAAGTGGTGTCAAAGAAGGCAAAGGTTGCCGACGAACCAGACTTGCCGATGAAGAAGTCTACTCAAGTTGCTGATAAGATGGCCTCGCCGATGAAGAAGCAAAAGCTTGCTGCCGATGAAGTTCCTTCTGCTCCGATTGATTCTACTGATCCTAGAGCAAAGTTGATTAGATTTGCGCCTTCTCATCTTGCCGGTGCTTCTCTTACTGCTGATCCCCTTGTCAAAGTTGAAGTTCCTTCTGAAGAATTCACTGATGACTTTGCTGATGGCAAAAGTATTGAAGATGTTATTGAAAAGCTCAAGTCTCAGACTCAAAAATGTGCACCCATCAGGAATCCCACCTTCCATACCTTCTATAGGAATCCTTGGTCCTTCACCAACAAAGTCCTGAACAAGAAATGGGTCTTTCCGATTGATCATCTACCTCCTTTTATTCGTCGTCTTCTTCAGTTTCATGAAGAAATGAAGGATACCGTGCCATCTTGGAAAACTTCTAATTATGTTGATTACCGGAGTTTGAACATTCGCACTGATATGTGGAATGAGAAGTTCTTCCCTCTCTCTAAGTTCAAGCAGTTGAAAGAGGCTGAACTGAAGCTCAATTTTGGCCGCTATTTTGACTTTCTACCACTACACTGGAACCAAGTCTATCTCTTTCAAGATCGAATCATACAAGACTTGATGGTTCAAGATGTGTGGATCATTTATGCCAGAACTTTCAACCAGCTCTCTCAATTCACAGAGTTTGATCCTTATCAGATTGGAAGACTTGAGAATGATGCAGATTTGCTGCCATACAATGATGATGAAGCTCCTGCTGTCAGCCCTCTCAATGCTCATTTTCATAGATCAGTAAAGAAGGTCACTATGGACTTGATTGAAAAATCTAATGAATTTCTGTTGAAGCAAGATGCCGATCGCCGTGCTGCTGAAGACCTTGCCGATCAAGATGCTCATGTTCCTTCGCCCAGCAGCAGCAAGACCGAGACAGATGCCGATGTTCACTCTGCTGACGATGCAGATGCTGCTGATAAAGAGTTTGTTGCCGATGGACGTGATAATGCTGATGAAGATAGTGATTCTACTGATAGTGATGCTGATGATGATGGTGCTGATTTATTTGGAGATTTGGTTTGTGCTCACAAAGTTGCTGCTGACTCTCCTTCCACTTCACTTACAACAGATAGTGACAAGATGCCAATCAGAACTGTCATGACTAAAGCTCCCTCTGCTGAAGTCTTTGCAGATCTGTATTGAAGGATGATAGTAGTGTTGAAGGAAGTCATGCTGATGAATCTTTTAAGGAGATAGTGGAATTTCCAGTTGAGACAACTACAAACACTCAACCTCTGTTGGATGTATCTACCGACCTACCTGCCCCAGTTGAGACAACTATGGACACTCATCAGATGGATGTAACTGTTTCAGGAGGAGAGACTGATGAGAAAACTGCTGACACTCATCTTGCTGAGCAAACTACGGACACTCAGTTAGTGACAGTTACTCCTGAAATACAGATTGTCCCACCTACTGGTATTAAGGAGGTTGTGGAATTGGGAGGAGGTACTGAAGGAAGTACTCCTAATTTGGATGCTGAAATTGCTGCTAGCTTGCAATTCGAAGAAATTCTTCTACAGCCTTTATTCAGCTTGCCGACTGTTGTTGCACCCCTTCCTCTTCCTGCTCCAACTGATGTTCGTGCCGATGGAAATCATGTTGATGAAGCTAATCCTGCTGACTACATGGAGGTTGGAGAACAAGCTTTTGTTGATCCTGATGCTGTTGATACTTCTCCACCTCCCAGCTATGATTACTTTCAGAATGGGAAGGATATGATGTGCTCAAATTCGTACACTACCAATGTTTCTATCCCTTCCAATAGCTTTGGACAGCCTCTCTTTAATGTTCATCCGAGGCTATCATTCAAATATACCCTCCAAAGGTGTCCACTTCTTTTTGGCAAAGATCACCCTCATGTCACCAAGCATCCATTCTCTTCTGGTGCTTCAACCAGTGACAGACCAATATTCCTTCCATGGATCAAATATGACCATATTCGTACAAAGGGAAAGACTCCTCGGATTTCTAGACTGAAGCGAAAAATTGTCTATGAACCTAGATGTCTACTACCTGGCAAACTGAAGATAGGTGGTAAGATCGTTCTCCCTGGTCTATCTCCAAAAGAGGTTCTTATCACTTTAAATGGTTGGATGAGGAGATGCTCTATGATCAATGATGAGCTTAAAGAAATTCTGGAGTATCGGCATCTCAACGCTCGTGGTCTTGTGCACTTAGTCAAATCAGCTGCACTTGCCATTACTCTGCCGATGTTCCATCCTCGTCAGCGTGCCGATCACATGGTTTACACATCTAGGCTTCTGAATGCCAGATTGGTAATCATGATATTGGAAGGCATTGCCTGTTTGAAGTTTCAGCTTGCTTTGCTGCTCTCTATGGAAGACAACGGCATCTTTCATCTATCAGGGGATAGAGACATTATTGTCCATCCAGACTTTCCCCTGGAGATTGTTTATTCAAGACCTGCCGATGATATTGTCTCCACCTTCATTCCTGTTGATGTTCTTTCTGCTACTGAGATTGTTGCTGCTCCTGCTGATGATGCCGATCTTATTTCTGCTGATGATGGCTGTGCTGATGACATAGATCTTGCCGATGATGAAGATCCTGTGCTTCAAAGAATTCTCTCTTTGCCTCCACCTCCTGTTCCTGTTCCTTATTCTCCTCTGCCGATTGTTATTTCTGATGATGATACGCAGATTGTTGCCGATGAGGTTCAGATCGAGGATGCTGATCTGGATAATGAAGAATTTGTCCCTTCTCTGGTTCTCAGAAATCCAAATTCTTTTGCTGCACCGATCTATGTTGATAGACCCATTGTCTTCAACAGCCTCTATGATTTTCAGTGCTTTGAAGAAGGAGATGATTTTAATCAGAATGCGCCTCCTACTCGTGGTGATTTGGTGGACTTCTCCCACTCCATTGCGGACCTGTTCAAACAATCCACAAAGGAGCTCTCCAAGCAGATTCATAAGTCCAATCAGGAGGAGGATGTGATCAGAATCAGGACATCTGTCTACAATGACATGAAAAATCTGCTGCAAGATAGAACTGAACGCGTTTTTAATCTGTCTGAGTTAAATGGCTCTCTTGTCACTCAACAGAAAATTCTACTTGCTGAGCACAATGACACCCGCAGCAAACTTGAAGCCTCTGATGAGAAGCTTGCTGATATTCAGAATGAACTTCTTGAAGCCAAATTGAAGATTGCTGCTCTTGAGGCGAACAACAAGATGCTTTCTGATAGATTGGAGAGTGCTCAGAGAAGGCAGAGCAAGGCAAAAAGGAAAGCTGAAAAGAAAGAAGAAAGATCAAAGAAGAAAGCAAGAAAGTCTGAATCTACAAAGGACTCGACTCCAGCAGATCCCAAGACTTCTGATCCTCCTGCTGATCCTTGAGTCGACATAGCCAATGATGTAGATATCTTATGAAGACTTTCATAGACAAATCTCTTTGCTCAATGATATTTTGTTTGTGCTAATATGTTTTTCTTATATATATGTTATCTGCATTATTCTGTGCTAATCCTCTTTGCAGATTAACATTCTGCCGATTCACTGAACCGGCTTCACCATTTATTTTGGTGAATCCACCTTTTACTTTAGACATTTAGTGTGACTTACCTTAGGAAATGATTTTACCTAGATATCCTTAGAAAACTTTCCCTAAGTTAAGAGATGTCCTTAGTATTAAGGGTGATGGGACTTAAGTAATTAGGAGGAGATTGTTGTTCAAATAGATTCCTAGATCATAGAATTACTTAATCCCAATCATGTTTGCACTTAGGATCCCCCAATTTTATTAGAACCTTTTTAGGTACCCTTAGGATTCTTTGTGACCAGCACAGGTGTATTACAACTCTTCAAAACAAGATAAACCAGCAGAGGAAGCAAATCAGCAGACCAGTAAACAAGTTGCCGATCAACTCTATTCTTAACATGCGACAAGTTGCCGATCAACTTGCTACACAAGTTGCCGATCAACTTATTAAAGAAGTTGCCGATCAGCTCCATTCTCAACATGCCGATATAATAGACAGTCTGCACTGTCAGTCAGGTGACATCATTTCATTAAAGTCAACCTTGCTGATTGTCTCTATACTGTTTTTATCATAAAGTAGTTTACCTGCTCTGTAATGATTACTCCGCCGTCTGACACATAGCTACTTTTAGCTATACTCTGTCTCTACTTGCTTTTGCAGGTAACCGGTTGAGACAAAGGGGTCTTTACCCATCAGACTTTTAAGGCACGCGTATCTTCGCCATTAATGCCAAGGATACTGCATTAAATGCTCCTCACCTACCCAGCTGGAAATTCAAATGTTATCCTTCTTCAATAAGCTAAGACATTAACTCCTCCTATAAATAGAGGACTCAGTGCATTAAAGAAGGTTGGTGATTTTAGTGCATTGAAGAGAGTTGGTTGTTTGCAGCATTCATTGAAGCTCAAACATTCCGTGTCCAGATAATCATTAGATCATTTAATAGGATATACACTTGTGCACAAACTCAACAACATTGTTAGTATTCCCGAACTAGATCATTTTAAGGAATACGTTGTTTGAGTCTTTCACACACCCACCTGAGTGAGATAAGTTCTTTTGAACTTGCCGCTCAAATACACTTGGTCAGATATTTGTTTTACGATTCATTAACTATCTCTAGAATTTAGTCTTTGTATCCGGCAAAGCCGTGCTTGTAATAGACTAGGGATATTTAATAGTGCTCTTAACCCAAATCCAAGTTCTGACCAAACTTGGTAGAGGACGTAGCAGTATTTACACTGTGAACCTCTCCAAATACTTGTGTCCCCTGTTACTTACTGTCCTTGCCGGTTTGAACTCTATCACCGGCAGATCATTACTGTTCTTGCTGATTCATCATTATTTTCATTGACCAATCTCTTGAAATTGAATTGAACTTTTGGAAACAACTTTGTGTTTAAACTAAGCTCTGAAAATCTTTTATACACTGATTTTGTGTGAGTTAAAAACTAAGTCATATTTTACCCGCTGCGCTTACTGATAATAGTTTGCAAACTGATAAGTGACTTTGCATTTAAAAGTGTTTCTTTGAAAAAGTTTTAAAAAGGATATTCACCCCCCCCCCTCTAGCCTATTTTCCTACCAATTGGGCCTAACAAATCCTTTCCTTGTGAGAGTCCTTCCATACCTATAACACAAAACCCTAACTTACCAAAGATAACCATTAATATGTTAGTCAAATAAATCACAAAAATAATAAATAACTCAAATTAAACTATTCCTAAATAGTTACAACTAATTCCTAAAATAACTAAACTAATTATATACAATAATTATTATCAGAATCACAAAGATACATAAAATAAATATAAGAGTATTTCATACTCTTTCAATCTCCCCCTATCTTTGTAGTTCTGATCAAAACATCCAAAACACTAATCTCTCCCCCTGAATTTGTACAATGGATTCTACTCCACCTAAATACCACTTTAGAACACATCTTTCTCCCCTGAATATGAAGACCACATCTTTCTGTAGATACCCCGGGGGGGACACCACGGCTTGGCTAGAGCGTGTGAGTTACCTAGGGTGTCTAATTGATTTTAGAGTCACCACCCACGTTTTTGGAGGAACGCGAGAAAACCTAAAGAAAGCCAATTTTTGTACGAAAACCAGAGATTCGGGAGAGAAGGGTTCGGGGGTTAGGTTACGAAATGGGAAGTACTTAAACACCCATTTCGCCCGAGCAAAGTCGGTTTTGTTTGTTCATAATTCACTTTTAAAGATAAATGTGTTCTTCCTATTAAAATGATGATAAAAAGGGGTTTTAGAGTTAAAATGTAGGGATATGACTCCTAGGCCAATTCAATGTAATGAAAGGACCATTGATGTCATGTCCCAAATGGTTTTGGGTGATTGCACATTTGATTGCAGAAGAAGAAGAAGAAGAAGAAGAAGAAAAAGAAGAAGATAAGTGCTTAAGACATTTACCTATAGTATCCTTCAAAAGAGAACCTATTGTAAAGCCTTGAAGAAGAGGTTGAGTACTTTTGTTGAAGAAATCCCAAAGGAAAGGTCTAGGCAAAGAGTGAGTAAAATGTCTAAAGTGATGATTTTTTAAGGTCCCCCTCCAATGATGGATTGGAGGGGTTTTTATAGTTGAAAAGTGACTGTTTTTGGAGCCAAACGGAGTCTCCAAGAAATCATTCCCGGGCAAAATCATGTATAATGAGCAAGGGAGAGATTCTTGGGCAGAATCCGTAACTGACACGCCCCAGAAGTGCGCGCATCCCACCTAGGAGGCGGAAGGCGCGCGCGTCTGGCCTCAAGGAGCGGAGGCGCGCGACTCTGAGAAGCAAAAACTGACAGAATGGACTAGAAAGTTAGAACTATTATTCAGTTTAGTCCCGGGACTTAACGGAGTCCGTCTGGAACTTAACCAAAGTAACAGAAACTAACAGAAAATACTTAGCAGAAGGAGAAACACAAAACCAAGTGTGCAATCGGGGTGAGCGGTCCGAGGCGGGGTGTCTACAGAGCCCCTCGGCGGCGTGGATTGCGAAGCAAACGCGCCGACGAAAGACAGACATCCGCCTAGGACATCACCAAGAAAAGGAAAATACTTGATAAAAACAGGAATTTGAAATTGCGGAGGATAGAGGTGCGCTCCCTGTGTGAGCGGCTTTGAGAGATAAGGGTGCGCTCCCTGTGTGAGTGACTTTGTCAATAGCGGGATCCGTTTGCTGATAGCGAGATCCGTTTGCTGGAAGCGGGACCTGGAGAACCGATTGCTGAAGCGCGGGACCCAGAGGACCGTTTACTGAAGCGCGGGACCCGGAGGACCATTTCCTGAAGCGCAGGACCACCGTTTGCTGAAGCGCGGGACCCGGAGGACCGTCTGCTGAAGTGCGGGGCCCGGAGGACCGTCTGCTGAAGTGCGGGACCTAGAAGACCGTTTGCTTTGGATGGATGTAGATTTTGTTCGATGAAGAAGCGGTGATTCTGTGGCTCATCCTGGACCAAATTGTTATCGTGAGTCGTCCTTTGACTGTTTGACTTTGAATTTTGATGGGGTGCGGGTACAGTTGACTGCGGAGTGCTTTGTGCTGGTGATGAATTGTAAAAAACTGATCTTTGAGAAAATAAAAGACACCCTACTTTGAATGGGAGTTTCTATCTTATTTCAGTTTTTAGACATGCCTTAAGGGTGGACCAAATCAATGTGTGCCCAGCTGGGTGTTTGCTGTCGTCTTTGAGCTTCCCTTGTTGCTGGGATTGTTCTTTTCTGCAGGTTGAAGGTGCTGGAATACCCGGGTTCTGTTCTGAACTGACAAAGGCTATTTCTGGAGCATTTTCTACCTGGGACGCGGGCGCTTCCTCTCTTGTATACGGGACGCGCGCGCCTTGTGAACTGGTGTTGGGAGGCGCGCGCCTCTGGGAGGCGGAATTCAGGGCCTGATATTTGCTGTGTTGGTGTTGGTGCCCTAGGCACGTTTGTTGAACGTTGTAAGTTATCATGATAATAAAGAGATAATAGGATTATTATTATGGCTCATGTTTGCTTATAATAATCTCCGTCCCTAGAGCTTCTTAAGCACTAGTATAAAGGCTAAATGATCATGGGATGATCATGTTAGATTTATGGGTACTTGTTTGGAACAAGGTACTGGACATGACCCGCGGTATGAGATTTATGTCATGGTCGATGTCATATATAAATCTCATATTAGTTATGTCATTTGAATCCTTAGACATGAAGTTATTATAGTCTTCCACTTGATGAACATTATGTTTGACATATTCAAACGCTGCCTTAACACGGTAGTTATAAAGGGTATGATTGGCATGATTGGATTCACGTAGGGAAGAATAATAAGCCAAATGGATTTGTCCCTCTTCGGAGAGATGTCAAGCTTGGGCCCCTCGAAGGAATGATGTTGGTGAAATGTTTGGCCAAACTCAAATGGATTGATTGGATCAATGTCATTTGGATTATCAACATATTCGGGATCGAGAAAAGTATTGAACAATACAAGTTGACTTGTTGACCATGACTTGTGTTCAATGACATCGTGGACAAAGGGATTATGACATGTTCTAAAAGGAATGCGAACTTGTATCTAGTTACACTATTTGGGTAGGTATGACGGTTTGCTAGAACCTAATCATATCTTATGGGTTCATGTTTGGGCTCATTGGCAACTTAGTGTAATCCTAGAGGGTCACACACGAATAGAACGAATCGTAAAGGACTAAATGGGAATTATGGAAATATATCAGTGTTTGGCTCTGGCACGGTCGTGCGCCTTAAAATGGCACGGTCGTGCCATAAATCCAAACCAAGGCAAACCTGTCGACATGATTGGCACGACCGTGCCAAATTACCAAGCACGACCGTGCCGAAAATGGGCGGCTGGGGAATTCGCGCGGACTAGATGGCACGACCGTGCCAGATTGTAGGGCACGACCGTGCCAGTCAAGTCGGCCATAATTCCTTGTTGCCTAATTTGGTGACGGGATTTAGGTTTCCTAAGTCCTTAAGGGTTAAGGATTAGGACCTATTTAAGGATCCTTTTTACAGCCATTAGACATGTTGTTGTGAGTGCCTCCATAAGGTTTTGAGAGGTTATTTTCTTGTTCTAAGATCCCAAAAGTGAAGAACAAGAATATTCATAATTCCATATAGTTCTTACAATTGTGAAAGCGTGTTTCATAATTTGGTCTAGCAGCCAAGATCAAGTGTTCTTGATATTCGTTCGTGGTGTGGATACCGCTAGAGGGTGAAACTTATCATCTTCATAGTTCGTGATTCTTGCTTTGTTCGTGATCAAGATTTCAAGCCTCCATCGAATTCAAGGTTGCAAAATCAAAGGCATCAAGGGTTAGTATTCTAGTATTCATTATGTTGTATTTGACTTAATCATATGAATGGATCTATGGGCTTTGGGTTTCATAAATTTTAAATGCTTAATTCCGCTGCGCATGTTACTACGAAACCCAACAGTGGTATCAGAGCCCCGTTCATGCTGATTATTTCAATACTAAAATCATGTTGTGTGTATATAAATTGTTTATGTGCCTAGCATGATTTGAATATTGAGATTATGATGTTTATGTGGTCTATGCGTTTTTTGTGGTTTATTGTTTTATAAACTTTAATCGCACTGTTCAATCGCAATTAAAATTATGGAGGATTTAAAATTGTTTGGATTATCAATTTTTTATTGGATCAAAGTTTTGATATTCTAAGGATTCAAGAATAAATCGTTTATTCAAGGTTTTGATGATCATGGTGATTGGATCACCAAGAATACCAAATCCTAATTGAATCGGGAAAAACAATTTGAGATAAATTTTTGGAACTTTAAAAATTTGGATTTTTCGCAAGGGGTCCGACCGGACCCAAGCCTTGACCCGGCCGGACCTAGGGTTTGGCGCGGGGGTAGGGTTTGGGTTTTGGGTGTGGATCTTGGGTTTAAATCTCCTATTTGTTTTAGTCTTGTGATTCTAAGATTAGTTCAAGGTTTGGATGGCTAATCTACGTTCATCGAGATTGTGTTTCCCAAACTTGATCGCAATCAAGGTTTCAAAGATAAAACGAAATTAGAATTATGAAGAGTTCATAATTGCTAAAATTGAGAAACAAAGTTCTTGATTCAATGATTGAAGATCCATGTGGAATTGTGAATGCAATTGGCCTACGTTCATCGAGACCATCTATTGCTTAGTTTCGGCCACATGGACTACTTTCTTGGTTTCTTGAATTAGTGCGGAATTGTGGTTGCCAATGGCTTAGTTCGGCCGCACTTCTTGTTGTCTTGATTTGGAGATGATGACCAAAGTTCAAATAATCTCATCCTCATAATAATAGAGAAACTAATGACACATAAATATTATGCTTAAATTAATGGAGATTAATTTAGTGGCTAAACTTGATGCGTAACATGTTTATCTTGTGTGCTCATAAATGTGTTGTATGCTATATGGTGATGAACCTTCAAGAAAGTTTTATGTCCTTTTGCCACGCCATGATTAAAACACTTGTTAGTGCATGGGTGATTTTAATGTGGGTTCGCCCTAGCGAGGTGCATTAACTTTATCTATGTATGAGCAAGATGGATGATGTGGGCACGCCCTAGCGAGGCACATCAACCATGCGTTTAAAATGGTTAGACTTAATTGGGCGTCAAAACAGTTTTGGGCCTTAGGCAAAGATGAGATTAAGCATGCTTTTGAAATTGGATCCCTAAGAATCATATTGGATATGATTGACAAGAAACTGTCTACCTAATTAATTTGATTTTGAGCGGTGCGCCATAGCGTACTTGAAATTAAATTAAAGTTGGATCTTAGCCCAATTTAAAAGAATCTCAGAAAAAGGATCTAAGAGTCATATTGGATATGATTGACAGGGTTGTCTACCTAATTAATTTGGTTTTGTGTAATCCGCCATAGCGGACTTAAAATCAAATTAAAATTGGATCTTAGCTCATTTAAATTATATTATATATTGGATGTATAAGAAGGTTATATAATTTAGTGGGAGTATTTTTTTTTGGAAAATACATTATTTATCTCTTTAATGAGATTGGTACTTGTAAAATTTTGAAAATTTTGCATAAGTTGCAGATGACAACTAAAATCGTTGCGATTAATCCTTGTTAAGGATAAAGCTTCAAAAGAATGGTACAAACTTCATGGATTGGATCCTGAGCCTAAGAATGGTTCTAAGGCAAGAAGATGGGTTGTACATTCTTGATGGGCCTATTCCTAAAGAACCCAAAGCCGGAATAGACAATCACAAGAATCATGAGTATGATTCTAGGAATGTGAGTTGTCTCAAGCTCATGATTATGTTCTTAAAACTTCAACAAAGTTTGAAACTTTGAAAGCCTATTAGATAGGCGTGGAGTTGAGTTACATGTTTCAAAGAGCAATCTAGGCAAGAAAGGTATAAAACCATTATTGCATTCACTTCATGCAAAAGGAGTAAAGGGCAATAAGTGGAACCTCACATGCTTAAGATAAAGGCTACGTAGAGCATCTTGAGAAACTTGGTTGTCCAATTGGATTGGAGCAAGCCATGGATCTCATTCTTGATTCATTGTTTAAGTGTTATGATCACTTAGTGATGGACTGTAACATGCTTAAAATGAATAAGAATTTCTTCGAGTTGCATTAACGTGCTGAGAAACTGCGAAGATGAAGATATTGGAGAATGGTTCTCCAGAGCTCATGGTTCATAATGGAAAAGGGTCAAATGCCAAAAGAAAGGTAAGACAAGAGTTGTCAAACCTAAAGGAAATAATTATGGTTATAATAATAACTCTAAATTGATGCAATTTGGTAATGTGGCAATTGGATTGACCATTTAGAATTGTAGTCAAAATTCTGGATGATCAATAAAAGGAATGGTAGTAGGACTACCACTTGAGAATCTTATGTTATAAATTAATCTTTCAAACTTTAATTATTGGGTATTGGATACCGGATATGGATCCCACATTTGTATAAATGTGCAGTAATTAGTAAACTGAAAGACTACTCATAGTAAAGGTTGATCTATGAGTGGTAATGATGCAAGAGTTGCAACATTATTCATAGAACACTTGTTTAGTGGCTTTACTAATGAAGTAGGAAATATTATTTTGTTATAAGATAATGAAGGATATTAATTTCTTATTTGGAATAAGAAAAGTGCTTTATTTATTATGATTTACTTCATTGTGTTATCATATAAATAAATCTTATATCCTAAATCTTGAAGAACAAAGTAATAAATACTATAACATAAATAATTAAAATTATTTATGCATTATTGTTTTGATCAAATAAATGAGAAATGCATATCTAAAATTCCATGGGACGGAGTTTTAAGTCATATGATTTGGAATCACATGATTTATGCAAATCTTATTTACTTGGATCAAGACATCTTTTACTATGATTGGTAAAAAGGCTAATGTCTTAATTGACCTAATACATTTCAATGTGTATGGTGCATTAAGAAGAAATGCTAAAAGAGAATTTTGGTTATACTTGGTAAAACTATTCAAAAATTATGATTGGATCATGATGATGAATAATTAAACCAAGAATTTGACAGTCATCATTAAAGTTGTGAAATGGTTTCACAAATTAACTTCACTAAGAATATCATTCTAAATGATATGTCTGCGTGGAAGTATAAGAACCTTATTGGATACGGTTCGTTGGATGACAAAGTCAAAGTGATCTTCCATTATTCATTTTGGGGTTATGTATTTAAAACCGCTATGATTATACTAATCTGAATTCCATCAAGAGAGGTTAAATGGTGAAAGAAAACTCGGTTTGTCTTTCATAAAGACTTAAGATGGTGAGACCCTTTAGGAAAGGAGTTGTCTGGGACACACTCACATTTAAATCTAATAAATATATTTTCATGGGATATCCTAAGGAAACTTGAGGAAAAAGTTTTAATCATGAGAAACAAATGGTTTGTTGCCTATGATGATACTTTTCTAGATAAAAGGTTTATCTCTAAAAGAATCAGTGGGAGTAAAACATATCTCGAATGGTTCGAGACCCAGAAAATAGCATTTAACCTATGATGGAAGTTGAACAAGTCTTCACAAGGGGTTGTGAAAATCCGTTCAAGATATACAAGTACTTGCACACATGATAAAATACAATCTATTAGAAGAAATATTGGATATTTCGAAATAGAAAGTATTGAGGTAAAGTTCATTTAGAATGAAATATTTACCACCTATCAAAGATGCAATATCAACTCCACTTTTAGATTAATGGCTTGGAGTCATAAAATCTAAAAGGCAATTCATGTATAATAATCAAGTTTGGAACTTGATCATTCTAACCTAAGGTGTAAAAACCAAAGGATATGAATGACTTTTCTTAGAGAAAAACTTACATGGATAGCAAGAAACTTATTAAAATTTTCATAGTCACATGTTCATATTTGGAATATGAAATTTGATAAAATGATGTCAAAACAAGCATTCCTCAATGGGAACTCACTTAAGGATGTATTGGACACAACCTAAAGGATTTGACAGTCAAGGAAAATTCTAATAAATTCTGTAAGTTGCAGAAATCCATTGGATGGATTAAAGCAAGCTTTTGGGAGTTGGAATCTCCGTTTCGATAAGTCAAAAGTTTGATTTGATCAAGAACGAAGATGAACCTTATATATACAAGAAGATTAGTGGGAGCATAGTGCTATTCCTTATTTAATATATGTGGATGACATATTGTTCATTGGAAACGACATTCCTACACGTTAATCTGTAAAGACTTTGTTAAGAAAGTGTTTCGCAATGAAGAATATGGATGAAGCTACATATGTTCTTGGCATTAAGATCTATAGAGATAGATCAAGGAGGCTAATTGGTTTAAGCCAAAGTACATACATTGACAAAGTCATTAGAAGATTCCGCATGGAAAATTCTAAGAGAGGACCATTGCCAATGTTACATGGAGTTTTCTATGCAAAGACTCAAATGTCCTAAGACAAATGATGAGCATGAGAAGACTGAATGGGATGCCATTTTGCTTCGGCAATTGGATCCATCATGCCATAATAAGTACTAAGCAGGATATATCTAAATGCTTGGAGCATGACGAGTAGATATCAATCCGACAACCGGTGAGAATCACTGGAAGGCTGTGAAACAATTCTTAAATGTACTTTAGAAGGACTAAAGAATTGTTATGATCTATGGAGGGATGGAAGATGATCTCGGTGTATATGGGTACACAGATGCATACTTCCAAACTGACAAAGATGATAAAAATCGCAATTAAGTTTTATTAACAATAGTGAAGCTGTAAGTTGGAATGGTTCCAAGCAGAGTACAATCACTAATTCTACATACTAAAATCTAAGTATATTGCTGCATTGGATGCCGCAAAGGAAATTGTTTGGATTAAGAAGTTCATGGGTGAACTTAAGATGGTTCCTAGCATTGCTAATCAAATAGACTTTATTAGCAATAATAGTCGTGCTATTGATCAAGCAAAAGGAACGTTTGTTGAAATCGTTGATAAGAGAGACGTACATATATGCAAAGTACCTACTAATGATAACGGTACAGACACGCTAAACAATGGGACTTCCATAAAGCTAAACATGATGGTCATGATAGGTCCATGGGTATTGGATACCTAGGGAATTGGGCCTAGGGCAAGTGGGAGATTGTTGGTGTTGGTGCCCTAGGCACGTTTGTTGAACGTTGTAAGTTATCATGATAATAAAGAGATAATAGGATTATTATTATGGCTCGTGTTTGCTTATAATAATCTCCGTCCCTAGAGCTTCTTAAGCACTAGTATAATGGCTAAATGATCATGGGATGATCATGTTAGATTTATGGGTACTTGTTTGGAACAAGGTACTGGACATGACCCACGGTATGAGATTTATGTCATGGTCGATGTCATATATAAATCTCATATTAGTTATGTCATTTGAATACTTAGACATGAAGTTATTATAGTCTTCCACTTGATGAACATTATGTTTGACATATTCAAACGCTGCCTTAATACGGTAGTTATAAAGGGTATGATTGGCATGATTGGATTCACGTAGGGAAGAATAATAAGCCAAATGGATTTGTCCCTCTTCGGAGATATGTCAAGCTTGGGCCCCTCGAAGGAATGATGTTGGTGAAATGTTTGGCCAAACTCAAATGGATTGATTGGATCAATGTCATTTGGATTATCAACATATTCGGGATCGAGAAAAGTATTGAACAATACAAGTTGACTTGTTGACCATGACTTGTGTTCAATGACATCGTGGACAAAGGGATTATGACATGTTCTAAAAGGAATGCGAACTTGTATCTAGTTACACTATTTGGGTAGGTATGACGGTTTGCTAGAACCTAATCATATCTTATGGGTTCATGTTTGGGCTCATTGGCAACTTAGTGTAATCCTAGAGGGTCACACACGAATAGAACGAATCGTAAAGGACTAAATGGGAATTATGGAAATATATCAGTGTTTGGCTCTGGCATGGTCGTGCGCCTTAAAATGGCACGGTCGTGCCATAAATCCAAACCAAGGCAAACCTGTCGACATGATTGGCACGACCGTGCCAAATTACCAAGCACGACCGTGCCGAAAATGGGCGGCTGGGGAATTCGCGCGGACTAGATGGCACGACCGTGCCAGATTGTAGGGCACGACCGTGCCAGTCAAGTCGGCCAGAATTCCTTGTTGCCTAATTTGGTGATGGGATTTAGGTTTCCTAAGTCCTTTAGGGTTAAGGATTAGGACCTATTTAAGGATCCTTTTTACAGCCATTAGACATGTTGTTGTGAGTGCCTCCATAAGGTTTTGAGAGGTTATTTTCTTGTTCTAAGATCCTAAAAGTGAAGAACAATAATATTCATAATTCCATATAGTTCTTACAATTGTGAAAGCGTGTTTCATAATTTGGTCTAGCAGCCAAGATCAAGTGTTCTTGATATTCGTTCGTGGTGTGGATACCGCTAGAGGGTGAAACTTATCATCTTCATAGTTCGTGATTCTTGCTTTGTTCGTGATCAAGATTTCAAGCCTCCATCGAATTCAAGGTTGCAAAATCAAAGGCATCAAGGGTTAGTATTCTAGTATTCATTATGTTGTATTTAACTTAATCATATGAATGGATCTATGGGCTTTGGGTTTCATAAATTTTAAATGCTTAATTCCGCTGCGCATGTTACTACGAAACCCAACATGCTGACCAAAAGATCCCCCAACAGCTATAATATCAGCTTCTGGTCGATAATTTGACTCCGACAGCCTTTTTCTGCCATTTTGAACACCATTTTATTGCTCAATTTTGCTTGTGATCTTCTTTCCCATGGCTTCCAACCTTTTTAGTCTTGGTGCCGAGATCGTCAAGAGTTACGAGAAGGATTTGTCTACATTTGTTTATTCTTTTAAGACCCATCCCAAGAATGCTTTCATCAAAGATTTCGGATTTCGAATTCTTTTTACTTTGAGAACGTTGAAGCCGGATTGGGATTTGTTGAAGGCTGCTGCATCCTTCTGGGATCGTGATAGCCATGCTTTCAACTTTTCGGCTAATGAAATGGTGCCGACTGTCGATGATTTCGGGGCCATTTTGGGCATGCCTTTGGCCGGTCGGATTGCCGTCCCTAAGTATCATCGCGGTGTTGTTGATTCTTGGGTTGACCTCCTGAATCTCTCTGTTGGAGAGGTGAAGAAAATGATGCACGGGACCGTTGTTGACATAACTGAGCTTCCGATGTTCTTCAGTTTGCATTCGGAAGATGTCGCGGTTCAGTCCTTTAAGAGAAATGCTATGGCTGTCTGCCTTTCCAGCGAGGTTTTGTTTGTCACTCCTCTGGGTACTGCGGATGCGCAGTTTGCTGAGATCGTGTTGCAGGCGAAAGGACAAAGATTTAGCATAGTTCCGCTCATTGTAAGAGAGACCTTGCATGGTTTGGACGAGTTGCACCGTACAGGCGAGATGCGGCGAGGAAGCCCCTTGCTTTTGACCATATGGCTTCGGGAACATTTCAGGCTTTATGCGGCGGATGGCGACCTTTCTCCTTTTGCTGTCCATAGGCGACGGTTGCTGATTAGAGATTTGACCGAAGAGGGTTGGAGGAGATTTTTTGCTTCTCGTTTTACAGCTGACATTGAGTGGTGCCCTTGGGGTCTTCGCCCTTTTGTGGAGTGGACCCTCGGTTTTTAGCATGTTGTTCTACCCGGATTGAGGGACTCTTCGTTTTATCAGCCAAAACGGGTTTTGAGACAGTTCGGTCGTCAGCAAATAATTCCTTTCCCGAAGGATGGGGTACTTCGTCAAGTTTCTTATATGGGTCCGGACTTCTCGAATGAGCTTTAGTTGGCTTGGGGAGATGATCGTGACCGTTGGGCTTCCGCTCCATTGCACCGGGGCAGTATTTTTCTTCCCGAGAGTTACTTGGATCATTTGCTTGGTACCGTCTACCGTGGCATTACTTGGGTAGATGCTCTTCGGGCTGAGTTGCTAGGAAGGGATTTTGAACCCAGTAGTGCTTTGAGGTACAAGGAAGCTGCTGCTGATGTGAACAACATTCTGACCGACCCTTTTGGTACCCCTTTGGATGACTTTTATGCTCGGAGGCGCTCGGTTGCGCAGAAGATATCGGCCCGCATCAGTGTCCCTAGGCCTCCCAAGAAGAGTAGGATTGATGGTCGGTCGGGTGGTCCTTCAAAGGCCAAGAGAAAATTAGATTTTTCCTAGTACCCCCAAGAGATTGCAATTAAAATAGACCACTTGTTTAGGATTTAATGTTTTAAGTCTTTTAGTAGCTCAACATTTCCGTTGTAATGGTAAAATAATTCAAGAAATGAATAAAAAATTGCATCTTGTTAATTTGAAATGATTTGGGTATTTGTTTATGTTTTAGACCGCACCCGAAGGTTGCCTACGTTCCTCCAGTGTAGAGGCTCAGGTCTCCGTAGTTCAAACAAACGAAGACCATTTTTTTTTTGTGTGCACCCTGTTTTTTTTGCCTAGACCGCCCTTTCGGGTTTTCAATCTAGCGGGCTTCTTTTTTGCACGTGCTCTAATTTTTGCCTAGGCCGCCCTTGCGGGTTTTCAACTTAGCGAGCTCTTTTTTTTTTTTTGGTCTTCGTTTATTAGACGTAAAATCTCTTCAATTTGTCGAGGTTGACTTCCTTTGGCAGTTGATCTCCGTCTAAGTCCACAAGTCGGACTGCACCGCCGCTTAGTATCTTCTTGACTACGTACGGACCGATCCATCGGGGTCCCCATTTTCCAAGGGGGTTCATGGCATTAGGAGGGTGTTGTCTTAGGACTAAATCTCCCACACTGATGTTTCAGAGCTTCACCTTTTTGTTGAAAGCCCTAGCCATTCTTTGTTGATAGGCCCTCGTACGCTCGATTGCCCGTAACCTTTTCTCGTCGAGTAGGGCTAGCTGTTCATATCGACTTTGCATCCAATCGACTTCGTTGACTTGTTTCTCGAGGAGGACCCGTGGGATGGGACTTCGAGCTCTATTGGTAGTACAGCTTCGGAACCATATACCAGTGCATAAGGAGTTTCTCCAGTCGCTGTCCGTATCGATGTGCGGTAGCCCCACAACGTTAGAGGTAGCTTTTCGGGCCAATCCCTTCCAGTGGAGGCCATTTTCTTCACAATGGTCTCGATTGTCTTATTAGCTGCCTCGACCGCGCCGTTTGCTTGAGGGCGGTATGGAGATGACTTTTGCTTAGTGATCTTGTATTCTACCAGGAGTGTGTCCATCTCTTTCTCGAAGTGAGAGCCGTTGTCTGAGATGATCTCATGAGGAACGCCGTATCGGCACATGATGTGGGTTTTCACGAATTCGGCCACTTTCTTGGCGTTGAGAACTCGATAAGCCTGTGCTTTGACCCATTTTGTAAAATAGTCCACGGCTACTAGGACAAAAGATTGTCCGTTACTTCCAGTAGGGTGAACTTTGCCGATGATGTCTATTCCCCAGCTGTGAGGGTGAAGCGTGCTGTAGATTGGCATGGAATTGGCATTTGGCGCACCTCTTGACTTTCTCGATGCAGTCCCTTTCCATGGTACTCCAATAATAACCCATGCGGAGTATCTTCTTTGCCAACATAAACCCGTTCATGTGGGGCCCACATTCACTTTCGTGGATCTCATGCATTATTTCTTGAGCTTCGATCTCATTTGCGCATAGGAGATTTATCCCTTCGTAATGCCTTTTGAAGACTCGGTCCCCAATCAGTACATATCGGGAGGCTAGTCTTTGCAACGCCATTTGAGACTTCTTATTGCTATTCTCGGGATAAGCACAATCCTTGAGGAAATTCATGATATCTGCGTACCACGGGGAGTCTGTTTGGACCTTGTTGATCTCGATACTTAAGCAGTATGCTGGACTGTTCCTTCGGGAAATTTTGAAGGGCTTCACCATTTTACCCTCAGGTATTTCAACCAGTGAAGCGATGGTGGCTAGTGCATCAGCAAAACGGTTTTTGTCCCTTGGCAGGTAATTGAAGGTGATTTCTTGAAACTGTTCAACCAACTCCTCGAGATGTTGACCATACCGTTACAGAGTCGAGTCTTGAATCTTCCACTTTCCGGATGTCTGGTTGATGATGAGCAAGGAATCACCGAATACTTCTAAACTTGTGACATTTCTTTCGAGGGCTGCTTCGAGACCCCCTATGCAAGCTTCGTACTCAGCGGTGTTATTAGTGGCTTCAAATTCAAGGCGGATAGCGATTGGAGTATACATATCTTCTGGATCAACAAGTAACATCCCTATGCCATATCCATGATTATTGGCTGCGCCATCGAAAAAAAGTTGCCACTTGTTTTCTTCTGTTGTAGCACAAATTAAATGCTCTTTGGGGAACTGTACATCTTCCCCCTTCACTTCGTCACACGGAAATTCAGCAAGCTGATCACTGAACACTTTCCCCCTGATGGATTTGAGTGTGACATAAGTGATATCGTAGCCGGCGAGCATGAAATACCATTTGGCTATTCTTGTTGACATGAAAAGCTTTTCGAAGATGTAGCAGAGCGGGTCCACTTTTGCTACTAACTTTATTAGGAAGGCCTCCATATAATGCTTGAGCTTTTGAGTAACCCAAACCAATGCAGCACAAGACTTCTCTAAGACAGAGTAGTTCTTTTCAGCTCCTTGAAACCGTCGGCTGACAAAGTAGATAGCATTCTCTTTTGTGGAGTCTCGCTGTTCTTGTGCTAACATAGCCCTTAGGGCTTCATCATTGACGGTGAGATAGAGCAAGAGAGGCTTCTCTTTGTGTGGTGGGACTAAAACTGGAGGACATGTCAAGTAATGCTTCACTTGGTCGAAGGCTTCTTGGCACACATCGGTCCATTCTAGAGCCACATTCCTTTTTAGTAGCTTGAAGATTGGCTCACACATGGAAGTGAGTTGGTGCACAAACCGACTGATGTATTGAAGTCTGCCCATGAAACCTTTTATTTCCTTCTGCGTCTTTGGGGGAGGCATGTCGATGATTGCCTTGATCTTGGAGGAATCGACTTCAATTCCTCTTTCAGTGACCATGTAACCTAGAACCTTTCCTCTGATGACCCCAAAAGTGCACTTTGCGGGATTGAGTCTCATCTTGTGTTGTCGAAGCCTTTCAAAGAACTTGCGAAGGTCGATCAAATGTTGACCATTGGTTCCCTTCGAATGGATGATCATGTCTTCTATATAGACCTCGATCTCTTTATGAATCATGTCATGGAACAAATCAGTAACAGCCCTCTGGTAAGTAGCCCCAGCGTTCCTTAGTCCGAACGGCATGACTGTGTAGCAGAAAGTTTCCCACGGAGTTGTGAAAGCTGTCTTGTGATGATCATCTTCGGACATGAGAATCTGATTGTAACCGGCAAAACCGTCCACAAATGAGCGGACTTCATAGTTGGCAGTTGAATCGATGAGCATGTCGATGTTTGGTAGTGGAAAATCATCTTTCGGGGAAGCTTTGTTCAAATCCCGGAAGTCCACA
This sequence comes from Campanula takesimana, assembly GCA_026119855.1. Taxonomy (NCBI): domain Eukaryota; kingdom Viridiplantae; phylum Streptophyta; class Magnoliopsida; order Asterales; family Campanulaceae; genus Campanula; species Campanula takesimana. The sequence goes on from JAOWBW010000235.1 coordinate 2,003,079, forward strand.
CAAACTCGAACCTTGCCGTTTGCGTTTCTGACTGTCACAATGTTGGCTAGCCAAGTTGGATACTCAATGACTTTGATGAAACCCACACTGAGGAGCTTTTCAATCTCTTATTTGACTTGTAGAGACCATTTTGGCTTGATCTTTCTGAGCTTCTGCTTTACTGGCTTGGCGTCCTCTCTGATCTGAATTCTGTGCTCTGCGACCTTTCTGTCCAAACCCGGCATGTCTTTGTATGACCATGCGAATATATCCACAAATTCTCTAAGCAGTGCACTCAATTTGTCTTTGTCTTCCCCCTTGAAGAAGCTGCCAATCTTTGTTTCTTTCGGCTCTTCGTCGGTACCCAGATTAACAACATGCAATTCCTCATCAGCCCCTAGACCATTTTCACCACGACAACGAACCTGTTGAGCTAGTTCATTTAGGTATGTTATGTTTTCGTGGTCTATTTGATCATAATTTGAATCGTTATTAACTTGTTCGTTAAGTTCGTTATTAGTTAATTCATCATTTATGATGTTTGCAATCTCGGGGTACTCAGAAATATCGAATTTTTCATTAGCAAAGAAAGGAAGCACACGCTCGGCTATTGCCTCCATATCCTCTTGGGTGAGGGCATTAGAAACACTCTCGGACTCGAAAGTAAGTGTGAGCCGCTCTTCCTTTGTTGCTGTATGGGGTATGCAACCCATTTCTCAGACCAAGAAATCATCGGACACTAAGGGCCCCTTCGTTGAATACCAGTTGTTGATTGGCTCGGAGCTTGGCGGTATCTCACTGATGGTTTCCTTTTTGACAACGGTGTCGTAGATGGCATTGACTTGACAATCGTCCATGATGGAAAATTCTTCGAACATGGAGGCTAGATCGGATAATTCTTCCCCCACGGTAATCTCTACCTCGGACTCTATAGTCACTTTCTTGCCCCACCACTCTCGGGGTGACATTGGAGTAGGCTCCCTTTCTTGTGTCGGTATTTCACAGTCAGTGAAGATCTCGAGACCGGGCTTTCTGACGCCCTTGTCATTAACCCACGGTTCGGGAAAGATCATGTATGGGACATCTTCCCCTTGGCAAACAAAGTAACCGTTTAGCGTGTAGCGGTAAGGTCTCAAGTCAGGGATTTCATATTGTCGACCTTCTTTGCGAGCTTGGGTCTTTTGATTCTTGACTGCTTGCTCATATTTCCAGTCATCTTCAGTGGGCTCGTACCCCAGACCAAACTTGTTCTTAACAAAAGGAATTTCTACAGGGTGTAATATCCCTTGTTGATGCTTCCCTAGGCCTAGACCGGGGAAGTGATTCATGTTCCTCATCATGCGGAGGATTTTAGGATTGCCGAGGGTCCATTGTCTGTTTCCCCCTTCTTTGTCGATGGTGTTGACGCCGGAGAGAGTGGCATCTTCTATCCCGTGTTGGACTTGGTGAACGGGTTGTCCCCCACTTCTGTGGATGGTGACATTCTCGGCCATGATGGTGACTATCTCGTCCCCATTTCTGATCTTGACACACTGATGGAGAGTGGAAGGTACTGCATTGGAACTGTGGATCCAAGGTCGGCCCAGGAGTAAGTTGAATGAAGCAGGGACATCAAGTACTTGGAATGGGACGGACATGATCATGCTTCCAAATTCTATATCAACTTCTATCATTCCCATGACCGTACGGGCAGTGCTGTCGTACCCTCTAATGACTTGTGCGGAGGGTTGTAAATCAGAGTTTTTGAGCCCCAGTATGCCCATGACTCGGCTAGGCATTAAGTTGAGTGCAGAACCACCGTCTACTAGAACCCTTGAGATGGGTCTCCCCCTTGCCCTTACTTTGAGGTAGATGGCTTCATTGTGTTCGGACCCAAATGGCGGGAGGTCCATGTCGGCAAAAGTGATGACATTGCCGAAGTGAATGTGACCTATCATTGCTGTGAGGTCCTCAGGAGTCGTATCGGGAGAGACTGATGTGTTATCCAAATTCTTGATTACGAGGTCTTGGTGTTTCTTTGATGATGCAATAAGGTCCCAGATGGATATGTTGGCTTGTGTCTTCTTAAGTTGTGTTAACAAAGGATCTTCGGGTATGTCGAGTGTTTGCGATCTTTGAGAAGAGGTGTTGGTTGCTGCGGTATTGGGAGGGATTGCGCTCGTTGTTACTCGGCCACTGCGAGTGAGCACGTTCACGGTCCCTTGTAGCTTCTTCTTCCTATTCTCTAAGACTTCCTTCATAATCTCATCATAAGTCACAACATAACAAGAATTATCAAGTTCATTCATATCATCGGAGCCCTCATTCACAATTGGGATCGAATGAGTGGTTCCTTCAAATTCTCCTACCTCTATTACATTGACACCACCCTCATTAGGGATTATGAATTCCTTCTTGTCTATGAGGTCTTGGATGGTGTAGCGGATGGAGAAGCAATCCTCAGTGAGGTGGCCGGTGCATTGATGGTAGTCACACCATTTGTGGTGAGCATGATTGGAACGGAGCGGTTGTGGTTGCTTGTACCCTTAAAGAGGGGTGATTTGTCCCTTGGCCTTTAGAGCTTCATAGGACTCGGTGATGGTCATGCCATTGAGAGGAGTGTAGACGCGGTCGTTTTGGAACCGCTTGCCTTGTGGTGGGGGGACCTTTATGTGATTCCCCTTATCAGTAGTAACGGCATTGACAGAAGCCTCTTTGTTTGAACTAGAGGCGGCCTTGTATCGGTAAGTAGGAGTGGCCTTTTTAATCTCCTTGAGCAAGTCATCCATGCGTACCCCCGCCTCATACATTTGGGAGAAGTCGGAGTAGCAAGCCCCACTTAGGTGGGTGCGGAGATCAATCTTGAGACATTTGAGATAGATGTCCATTTGCTCTTTTGTGTTTGGCCTCTCAACAATTTCAGAGAGCTTGTCATTCCATCTCCTTGTGAAGTCAATGAAGGACTCCTTGTCTCTTTGGGTGGTGTTCTCGAGCTCTTTCCTTGTGGGCCGGTGAGTGGTGTTGCCTTGATATTGATTTTTGAAGGCAAGCATAGCGGCATCCCAATCAAGACAGACGGTGAGCGGGAGAGTTGCATACCAATCCTTTGCCGCCCCCTCGAGAGTGAGAGGAAAGCATTGAGCCATAACTTTTGGGGAGACCTTCTTTGGAACCATAGCCCAAATGTAAGTCTCGATGTGAGCCATCGGGCATGAGTTGCCCTTAAACTTGCTAATGTCGGGCATCTTGAATTTGTCGGGGAGAGCGGCCATCGTGCTCATGAGGATGGATGACTGATAAAGGCTTGTGTTGGAGCCTTTTCCCATATTGAGGCCGTCGAATTTCTGATCAATGTAGGCCATGATGGAATTGACCATTTTGGGGTCATTGTTGTCGGTGCTTGGTCTCCCCACTTTTTTGGTGCAGGTGCTGACATATGGGATTTCAAACAAACCCTCGGTCCACTCGGATTCCTCATTGTCATTAACCCCCTTGTTCTTGGAGAGCTTGAGGAGCTTGGCTTTCAGTTGGTCAACCTCGGCCTCGTGGGCCTCCCTTTGACTGTCGACATGAGCTTGCCACAAGGCTTCTTTGGTTTGAGCCTCTTGGTTAAGGGTAGAGACTTGTTGTTGGAGTGTTTGAACCATGGCAGAAAGTTGTTCGAGAGTCATGGCGTTGTTGGTGCTGGAGTCGCCGGCCATTGATGATGTAGAAGCTGTTGGAGTGATCGGTTCACGGACAAGCCTGTTGGATGAATCCCTGTAGATGCGGAGAGTACCAATCGGACCTATAATTGGAGAAGTAGCCCTTGTCAGTCTCGGTTCACACTTTTGGTCCATGAAGAGGTTGAGAACACACAGTTGGGCACACGACTCGAACCACATAAGGAAAAAAGACTTTTTTTTTATTATTATTTTATAAGTCGGAGGGAATGGGTCCCTTTTGGGGTTTCTAAGAAGATAATGGAATCGTCACACTAGTATATAGACCATCTCGCGGTCCCATATACTCATCGGATTCCATCTCGCTTGTGAATCCTACATGTGTCGGGATTAAACTAAATTAATGTAGTAAAGCATACATGCGGGGACAGATTTTTTATTTTCGTCCAAGATAACCACTTTTGGGGACGGATTTTTATTGCGTCCGTTTCAACAAGTTGGCATGTATGATTTGAAAACATTAGTTTAGGGAAATCTCGGTACATGGAAACCGACTTGAGTCACGGAGTGTTAGACCCTAGACTAGAATTGTGTGGTTTGTGCTCGGCTTGAATATGAGGCTTAAAGGTCACCCCCGACATGTAGTCATGAACCACGCCACGGGCTGAGGTTTACCGCTTTGAAAGAGCCAAGGTCGAGTGGAGCTTGAAACTTTCTTGGACGGGCCTCGACGGGTTTGGGGTTGGACTTGTGCGACTCGATAGTGAGCAGTTGATAAGAATTGTGCGCGTAGTGTGAGGTCCATCACGTGACAAAAATTTTTATATTTTTTTTTTGAAAAGAAAAGATAAAAAAAACACATAAGCACGTAAATTACAACTCCCGAATCACCCGTGTGACCGGTAAATAAAACATAAAATTAAACAGTCCAAGGGTTCAATTCTGTCCTGATGCAGGCAACTGTGCCCACACCCCACTGTTCTGTCCAGTCACTGAAATCTGTTCTTGCCCTGGAAATTGACCCAGAAGCGCGCGCCTCTGGCTAGTGTTGTGGGAAGCGCGCGCCTGGCGCATTGTACCTCGGAGGCGCCCGCTTCTGGGCTCACCTGTCAGATTATCAGAAACTTATGGACTCAGGGGATTGCCCTGGTCCTGATTGTGTGATGAAACCCCTGCAATGTTTGTCAGCACGAAATAGTAGGAGGAATAGGAAGAACACATGGAAGGTGGGCGATTCTGGAATTTGACGCGGGACGCGCGCGCTTTGGACCATGAAGGTCCGAGGCGCACGCTTCCCATGTCAATTTCCAGAATGCCCAGAAAAGTGAATTATGAACAGAAACACAAGTTTAACCCTCAAGCGTCCCCAGCAGAGTCGCCACTGTAGATACCCCGGGGGGACACCAAGGCTTGGCTAGAGCGCGTGAGTTACCTAGGGTGTCTAATTGATTTTAGAGTCGCCACCCACGTTTTTGGAGGAACGCGAGAAAACCTAAAGAAAGCCAATTTTTGTACGAAAACCAGAGATTCGGGAGAGAAGGGTTCGGGGGTTAGGTTACGAAATGGGAAGTACTTAAACACCCATTTCTCCCGAGCAAAGTCGGTCTTGTTTGTTCATAATTCACTTTTAAAGATAAATGTGTTCTTCCTATTAAAATGATGATAAAAAGGGGTTTTAGAGTTAAAATGTAGGGAGATGACTCCTAGGCCAATTCAATGTAATGAAAGGACCATTGATGTCATGTCCCAAATGGTTTTGGGTGATTGCACATTTGATTGCAGAAGAAGAAGAAGAAGAAGAAGAAGAAAAAGAAGAAGATAAGTGCTTAAGACATTTACCTATAGTATCCTTCAAAAGAGAACCTCTTGTAAAGCCTTGAAGAAGAGGTTGAGTACTTTTGTTGAAGAAATCCCAAAGGAAAGGTCTAGGCAAAGAGTGAGTAAAAAGTCTAAAGTGATGATTTTTCAAGGTCCCCCTCCAATGATGGATTGGATTGGGTTTTATAGTTGAAAAGTGACTGTTTTTGGAGCCAAACAGAGTCTCCAAGAAATCTTTCCCGGGCAAAATCATGTATAATGAGCAAGGGAGAGATTCTTGGGCAGAATCTGTAACTGACACGCCCCAGAAGCGCGCGCATCCCACCTAGGCGGCGGAAGGCGCGCGCGTCTGGCCTCAAGGAGCGGAGGCGCGCGACTCTGAGAAGCAAAAACTGACAGAATGGACTAGAAAGTTAGAACTGTTATTCAGTTTAGTCCCGGGACTTAACGGAGTCCGTCTGGAACTTAACCAAAGTAACAGAAACTAACAGAAAACACTTAGCAGAGGGAGAAACACAAAACCAAGTGTGCAATCGGGGTGAGCGGTCCGAGGCGGGGTGTCTACACTTTCTCCTCCTTTTTGAGAAGAACCATCAAACTCAAAGAAAGAAAATTTCCTTTAAATTTAAATCTCCCCAACAAAAATACCTCTAAGAGCATCATCAATCTCAACTCACATCGCAGCAAACTTTTATAGACCAGCGAGTTCTGCAGACTTACCAGATGACTTACCAGTTGACTGTACAATTGACTGTACAGTTGACTGTCCAGTTGTCCGCACAGTTGCACGAACAAGTTGCTTAGCACCAGCTGGATGCTTAACAACAAAAATGCCTGAGCTTGATCAGAGCAGTGGTAAACAATCATTTTGTGTCACAATCACTCAGAGTCTCTCCTGAATTCTCGGATATTTCTGCAAAAATGTTAGAAAGAGAGCATTTGCAGAATAGGAACAAGATGAGATGATAGAAATGAAGCTAGAAAACAAGAAGAAAGGAGATATACTAAACCATAATTCAAAACCAGATTCGACATAGAGAAATATCAAGGGAGGACAGAGATTCTTCCTAAGAACTCGAGTACCCATTTAAATTCCAAAACAAACAAGGATTTTGATTTTAAAATTCAAACTTTTCCCATGTTTTGTGATAAATTGTCCGTCCTAAAATTAGAACTTGCCAAATTCAACTGAATCCATTTATCCACAATGTATCACAATTTCCACCAACTGCACAATGATACTTGAACATCACGTCATTAGATTATCGTTAATCACATGAAAAGCATCAATCTTTAACACATAAGAACAACAATTCAATTTGCCGATGGAAATACCAAGGAAAGAAAAAAACTTAGAAAAATTATGCCTAAACACACAAGTGAAGATTGTCTCAATTTAGGTGTGACATAGAATGATCACCTCAGTCCATGACTTGGTTTCAACTCACAAGAATTCAATGAGATTCACCTTCAATCATGCAGCCTCTAGAACACTCCCTTTGAAGGCTTATGACTTATGAATCAGTTACGGGGAGGAGCTTTTCACTCTCACAATACAGTGTTACACTGATTCTCAAGTTATGTATGAATACATGTCAGCACATTGCCTAAATGAGTAGTAACTTCAAAGATTGGAGGCAGCTTGTTTTCCCCGCAACCTTATATTGAGTGCCCACTCCATGATAAACAACATGAAGGAATTAACAAGACAATTTTCATTATCAGGTTAAGAAGGGTCTCACATTCAAGGGTCAAAGCTCGGAGTCAAGGAACTGAAGAAGACCAAGTGGTCACAAGAGACAATCGTGCAAAGATGGATGCAATCTACATTATTATTATTAGTTTTTTTTTATAAATTAGTGTGAACTGTAATATACAATTATATAGTTATGCAGTCAGTTTTCTGCATAAGTGTGCAGACAACTGGTATCACACAGTCCGAGAGAAAATCTCTCAAAATCCAAAGCCTTGGTAAAGTTATCAGCAAGTTGATCCGTTGTGCTTACATGTTCTAGAGTAATGATTTTTTGTTCAACAAGATCTCTAATAAAATGATGCCTAATATCTATGTGCTTTGTTAGGAAATGTTGTATCGGATTCTTGGCAATATTCTGGGGACTCAAGCTATCACAAAATACAGTCAAGGTTTCACTCCTAAGACCATAATCCTTGATTATTTGGTTCATCCTCAACAATTGAGTACAACAAGTAACAACCCCCACATATTCAGTATTAGATGGCCTACGAACCAAGAACCTAACATTTTTCCTTTCAACTTTTACCACTTCCTCTTGCATGACATTGATCCAATTATTAACTTTTATGGTTTCTGCCTCATCATCATGCTTAGAAGTAGCAACGAAACAACAAGAGCTTACCTGATGGTACGCGGATTTCATGGATACCAAACCGGCTAATTCCCGGTAATCTATCATTTTTCCTCTTGTTTTTCTTCCTTCATCCACTCCCTCAATGACCTGGGAAGTGGGATGATCTTTCTGTAACCTTGCTGTAGCATCATTACCTCTGGTTTCCTGATCTTCCAAGATTTCAGAATCTGAACCAGAATCTGCTGCTGTCTGACCAACTGTCGTGGCAGTTGACTGTTCATCTGGACTATCAATTGTCCTCACAATTGGTGTAACTGCATATTCTGTAGTAGACTTTGGATCAGATTCATCATTAATCTTTTCATGCTCCCAAGTACACCCTGTAATGCAATTCTCAACACTATTGACACTAAGATCAGGAGTATTATCAAAAATTGGGTTAAAACATGAATGATTTTCAACCAACTTGTAACAATGATCAGAGGATCGAATGCTAGAAAGAACACACACACTTTTGTTATAAAAAACTTCACATTTGCACTTGTCAAACTTAACAAATAAGTCATCATCACATAGTTGACTGATACTTATCAAATTTGCTTTCAACCCGTCTACATGTAAGACATTGTGCAAATTTGGCAAGCTGTCAACACACAACGTACCTTTACCAATGACCTTTCCCTTAGCACCTCCACCAAAATTGACATTTCCTCCTTTGAAGACTTCATAATCTATGAGATGCCCAAGAGAACCGGTTATATGACGAGAACAGCCGCTATCAAAGTACCAAACTCCTTCCACACTACTTTTGAAGGAGGTAAACACCACTAGACACTGTAAAGTGTCCTTTCTTACCCAAGTCTTTTTTTCGACCTGCTGCTGCCTGGGCGGTTGACAGGGCAACTGATTGTCAGATTGTGCCCACAGTTGTCTTGTCAAGTGGCTGCTGTTCTTTTCCAAGCCAAGTTCCTGTTTCAACTTGTAACAAAATGGACGTATATGTCCAAGGGCAAAACAATTGTGACACACGTATCTCCTTTTTCTATTTCTTTTGTTTTTGTGAGGAGACACGTGATTAGCATTAAATATCTCATTGTTTTTCGAAGTTTCCTCACCTTCCTTAACAAAACTTGGATCTCCATAGCCTATTCCTGATTTTCCTTGATTTCCCATATTCAGGACTTCTTCTAGTTTAGCCTTGCCATTGTTAAGTTTAGTGAGTGTGATAGTTTCTTTTTCAAGATCGCTTTTATACTTTTCACACTCATTGTCCTTTTTGGTAAGCATGACTTCTAACCTAGCTATGGAGTCCTTTTGAGTATCACTTTCACTCGACAACCTCTCATTCTCAGCCTTTAATTTCAGATTGTCAGATGTGAGTTTTTCATTTACCTTCTTGAATGCCTTGAGTTGTTCCATTCGCTTGGACCAATCTGCATGAAGCTCAACATATGTATTGTACAGATCTTCATAGGTTGCACTATCTTCATCCTCCTGATTGGATTCTTCAGATTCACCTGCAGAAGTTGAGTTAAAACAGGTATACACATTAGTACCATTTGAGCTGACAATTGACTGTTCATCTTTACTGTCAGATTCACTGTCAGATTCACTGTCAGAAAGGGAGGATTATGATGATCGTAAAAATGACAAGTTTGCAGTCTGATCGTCATCATCTGAATCACTTAAGGTTGCAGAAAAACTCATCCCTCTCTTTTTGAGTGTATTAGCACACTCATTGGCATAGTGACCGAATCCTAAACACGCTCTACATTGAACGGACTCAATAGATCTTTTGTTTTCAGAAAAATGATTTTTCACACCAGGGGTTAATTCATAAATGGTTAAGACTCCAATAAGTTGGTCAAAACTTAGAATCTCGATATCATAAAATTCCTCTACCAAAGAGATTATTATTTTGAATCTTTCTGGCAGGGATCTTAATATTTTGCATACGAGTCTAGCATTAGAGATTGATTCCCCTAACACATATAACTCATTTGCAATATTTACCAATTTAGAAGAAAAATCTTTGATGGTTTCATTTTCTTTCATTTTAAGATTTTCAAACACAATCATTAAAACCAAAAACTTGTTTTGTTCACAGTCCATAATGGCCACTTTCAAAGATCGATATCAGTATGTCAAGACCAGGCTCTGGTGCCAATTGAAAGAAATTATGCGGCTAGGACTGTTTTCTGGGAACCGACCAACTGTGAGTACAACTGTGTTCACAGTTGTCAAGACAGTTGTCCTGTCAGTTGACACGACGAACAGAGAATAATGCTGCGGAATTAAAACGAAATAAATTAAACACTTCAGCAAGAAATACCTTGCTGGAAAACATTCATATATGAAAACGATCTTGCAGAATACAAGATGAATGAAAGAAACAAAACAATAAAAAGATCAAACTATTCTAGATCACTAGAACTCACTAAACACTCAAACACTTAGAAGTCGTTTTGGAAGAACTTCTAAGAAACAAATGACTCTTTTAATCTTCTGACTTTGGAGAATAAAAACACAGAATCCGTGAAAAGTAAAATGAATACAACGTTTGTTTTTATAGGATGTCTTGGCCGGCATTCTCAATCTCACGAGATCTTCAACTTGGCCAATAATCCTTTCCTTATGAGAGTCCTTCCATACCTATAACACAAAACCCTAACTTACCAAAGATAACCATTAATATGTTAGTCAAATAAATCACAAAAATAATAAATAACTCAAATTAAACTATTCCTAAATAATTACAACTAATTCCTAAAATAACTAAACTAATTATATACAATAATTATTATCAGAGTCACAAAGATACATAAAATAAATATAAGAGTATTTCATACTCTTTCAAAATGTACCAACAGGTCCGTCAGTTACTATTCTGCCTTTAATTATCTTATCTTAGTTTAGAATTCTACTCCCTCCCTCCGTCCCAAAATGATAACGTTTGACTATTCAAACTTTTTAAGGATATGAGCACTTGCTTCACTAGCCATGTTGTGTTTATGCATATTTAAGCTTAAATTGTAGAAATGAGAAGAACTTTTTGGGACAATGAGAAATGCCAAATGAGAAAATGAGAAGATGATTTCGGGACGGAGGGAGTATTACCGAAACGCCTTGGTTGTAGGCGGGGGGGGGGGGGATCCATACACGTTTTGCAGGTCCACCCAGTAATTTCCCACATTTAATAATTAAAAAAAAATACGTAACTATATACTAGAATTATTCTCCTTTTTTTAGATATCTATACACACCCATTAACTAAGTAGCTTGCCATTTCAAAATAAAATAGTATATGTAGCCAAATGTGAGCTATTTAATCTTTGAGGTGTTAAGTTTGAGTCTCATAAGTAGTGGCGATCTATAACCTTCTTTCAAGAGGGTAGACAAATTATACTACTACCTCTCTCCTTAAATGGTTATCCGAATTTCATTTTAAGGGACATAATTTTTTGTACAATTTGGTAGCAAAATTCATATATAATCTTGTAATCCTCTTTACAAACATTTAGTTTTTGCAAGTATAAAGAGACCGGTGAAAAATTTTTTGAAAAAAAAAACATTTAGGGACAAAGTTATGATCAAAATAGATACTCATTTTGGGACAATTTTTTTTTTTGAAAATGAACACTCATTTAGGGACAGAGGGAGTATAACTTTTTAAAAGGTAAATTCAGAAGAAAAAAATTAAGAGTTGGTTTTGGGGGAAACTAGTTTCTCCATAAGTTATAAAAAGTCAACTTTTTAACCCTTAACCCATAAACCCTAACCCTAAATCCTAAACCCTAAACATTAACCCCTATAAAAACAGAGCTTTTTATAACTTATGGAGAAACTAGTTTCCCCCAAAATTTTCTCAAAAATTAATTTCGTGGGACTCGAACCCACAACCTTTAAACCTATAAAGTGAAAAATCTAACACTATATCACTGAATTAGACAATCTTTATAATTCAATGGGTGCACTGGCACCCATATCCATGGGCATAGCTCCGTCGACCCTGGCCATAAGTAACTTTACTTTTTTGAGTAATGTTATTTGTGCACCCATTGTCTATTATTCTTGGGTCCGCCACTCGCTGTAGAATGACTGTTCAAATTGTTCATCATGTCAGTATTATTGCTCGGAGCTCGTGTTGCAGCAGCAGCCGGAACTATATCTCCAGCTAGAGAGAAGACGGCATGGCTGATCTTGGCCTGGGTTAGCACTGTAGTAGGGAACCTGTCTCTACTGGGATCAGCGGCTAACCTGATTGTGTGTGAGCAGGCTCGCCGTGCGCCACAGTTGGGGTACAATCTTACTTTTTGGAGCCATCTTAAATTTGGTGTTCCTTCCACTATAATTGTAACTGCTATTGGGTTGACACTTATAAGAGGATGATAAATTAACCACCCTCTTCCTCTTTAAACACACTGTAAAATTCTGTAATAATTTCTCCCTCTGAGCCCATGAGCCTTGGGTCCGGTGGCATAGGGCTTGGGATTCCCTTCAGGAGGTCCCGAGTTCGAACCCCCTTCTCCGTTGTAATTTGGAAATGTTGTAGTTGACAAAAAAAAAAAAATCTCCCTATGTTCCAGATTAAATGTCTTACTTTATATCTTTGTTTGTCACAAAATAAATGTTCTATTCGTATAAATAGATTGGGGGAATCAAAAAAACAAAAATAAAAGCTTAAAAACATTGACTTGTAAAATTATTCTGAGGCAAAAGGAGTAACTATTACGTTCCTTAAAAAGTTTGAATAGTCAAATGTGAAATCATTTTGGGACGGAGGGAGTACTAGTAATCAGACTTGTTTAACAACCAAATGGCCCAAACGTATCGGGCCCAATTAAAGTCTCCGTATTCGTGGAATCATGCCTAATCGTAGCATTATGATAGACATTATGTTAGAACAATTATCTCACATTGAAAATTAAATTAATTAGTTATGTCTTAACTATATAAAATTTAGTGAAGTGTGATAATCGAGACCCCATAATCCATAAGGTAGCTCCACACGTGATTATTAATACTTCATTAAAAGTATCATTAAAAATGTATTATAACATTTGAATTTAATACTATATTTTTTATCAGAGGTGGTCTCTTGTGAAAACACTTAGATCCGTCTCATAAAAGAGACAGGTCGACCCATGACCCGTGTACAACATTCGCGAAGCGTAGGATCCCAACCCATGCTCCACTCAAAATCTGCCCATTGGTCATTAAAAAAAAAAAATCCCAGATTTTTTTTTTCGTTTTTTTTTTGACTGTTTTTTTCGTTTGCCAAAAGTAATACTTAGTATAATCAAATGTAACAACTGTGTTACTTATAAAGTAACATTGTTTATAAGTAAACGTAACATCAGTTTTACAAAAAAAAATAGCTCATTTTACTCATCTTTCAACTGTAATACTAACTATAAATACGTGTAACACTAACAATAACTAAATGTAATTATTGTTATACTGAAATGTAATAGTGTTTTTACATAATTTTTTTTTTTTTGAGTATTTTCATTTTATTTTTTTGAATGATTTTGTCAATGAAGAAGAAACATGATCATAAGGAGAGATGTAGGTGGATTTTGAGTATATGCATACAACAAATTGGATTAAATGGAGAAGAAACATGATCATAAGGAGAGAAGTTAGAATACCTAACTTCCAATTCGTTGTTTGGATCATAATTTCTTACAATTCTTGTGCCATTTTCATGACTGGAACTCAAATTTGTCAACATAGAATTTACCATTGTCTTCATCTCTGCAAGTCGACCCTCCATTTTATCCCATTGTTTGTTGTTCATTTCCAACTCATTTAACATAGATCTATCTGCCATTGTTGTAGAAGCAAGTCTGCAGAGGATCTCAAACTGAGTATTTCTTTCTTGAGCACCAATTCCCATTGCAAAATAGGATCCACTATTCCCTTGACCATTTGAAATTTCATTTCCCTTCAGCAACTGAGCTCTTATATATAGATCCATACTCCATTATCAAACACCTTCAATTCCTTGATAGAATTTTCCAGGCTTCCAGTCCTTCTCTCTCGTTCTCCCAATCTTTCGCTCACCTCCTTCTTCCTATCAATCTCTTTAAATCTAGTTCCATCTGCCATCGTTGCTGCCAATCCGAGGATCGACAACTCTGATACTAGCTGTAACGGGCTCAACTCCAAGAACAATAAAATCAACAAAGATAGATTTGTAGCAAATGAGCTGCATGTGAGCAATGGGCTAGGGGGCAACTGACACTTAATCTGTGAATCCAAGTTGACACTTAACACGTGAATCCGTTGCAACAAAAAGCACATGGGTCACGTGAGTTTGCACATGGAGCACGTGAATTTACGCATAGAGCACGTGTTAGGAGCCTATATAATGAGAGGTCGTTTTCTTGAAAAAAAGTGGATGAATGAAGTATTTTCTATTTGCTTAGTTTTTATCTTAGTTCAATAGCTTAGTTTCCATAGTTGTAATTTCATTTATTTTTGTAATTTTGATTCTCAGTAAATTAGAAAATCATACCATATAATAGTCTCTATTCTTGTGTTGTGATTTAGTTGAATTGATCCATTTTTTAAGTAAGCTAGTTCATCTATTTCCTCAAATCTATCTTAGTTGATTTTTGTTGTTCTTGGAGTTGAGCTCATTGAACTCATGTTTTGATCTGTAATTGTAATAGTGATAAGGTGATCTCTTTCTCCCAACTGAGTAGGCGACTAGCCAAGCAGTGAAGGAACAACCCTTGGTAATCGAGGCGAGTGTTGACAATTGTGGAACCTGTTGGGTTTCCTAGTAACATGCGTAGCGGAATAAAGCATTTAAAATTTTATGAAACCCAAAGCCCATAGATCCATTCATATGATTATATCAAATACATGCATAATGAATATTAGAATACTAACCCTTGATGCCTTTGTTAATCAACCTTGATTCTTGGTGGAGACTTGAAAACTTGATCACGAACACAAAGCTTGAACACGAACTTTGAAGATGATAAGTTTCACCCTCTATTGGTATCCACACCACGAACGAATATCAAGAGAACTTGATCTTGGTTGCTAGACCGAATTGTAAAACACGCTTTTACAATTAAGAACTATATGGAATTTATGTGATGATGTTCTTGTTCTTCACCAAGGGATCTTAGAACAAGAAAATAGCCTCCAAGCTCTCACAATACTATCACAATCATATGGACTGATTAGGGCAACTAGAGGCTGTTTATATACTTGTTACACCTATTCCAAATAGGTAACAAGTGTCTAAACCCGCAAGAAAACGGACTAAGGAAAGTCCCAGCCCAGAACCGACAGATCCGCCCGGGTATGCAAGTAGGTCTGGCCGGATCTAGGCATGGTCCAACCGGGGCCTTCACTTGGTCCGCCCGGGGCAATCAAGTGGTCCGTCCGGGTCTTTTACAAGGTCCGACCGGACCTTTCCTTTTCCACTTTTCTTCCTCTAAATTCTTAATATTCCTCAAAGGTCCTTCGACCCAAATTCCAATTAAGTCCTTTTAGATTCATTCTATTTGTGTGTGACCCTATAGGATTACACTAAGTTGGCAATGGGTTCAATCATAAACCCATAAGATATGATTAGGTTCTAGCAAACCGTCATATCTACCCAAATAGTGTGATTATATATAAGTTCGCATTCCTTTATAGAACATGTCACAATCCCTTTGTCCACGATGTCATTGAACACAAGTCATGGTCAACAAGTCAACTTGCATTGTTCAATACTTTCTCGATACCGAATATGTTGATAATCCAAATGACATTGATCCAATCAATTCACTTGAGTTTGGCC
Organism: Campanula takesimana; assembly: GCA_026119855.1. Classification (NCBI taxonomy): domain Eukaryota; kingdom Viridiplantae; phylum Streptophyta; class Magnoliopsida; order Asterales; family Campanulaceae; genus Campanula; species Campanula takesimana. The sequence continues at coordinate 2,018,654 of JAOWBW010000235.1, forward strand.
AAACATTTTATCAACATCATTCCTACGAGAGGCCCAAGCTTGACATCTCTCCGAAGAGGGACAAATCCATTTAGCTTATTATTCTTCCCTATGTGAATCCGATTATGCCAATCATACCCTTTATAACTTCCTGGTTAAAGGTAGCGTTTGAATATGTCAAACATAATGTTCATCAAGTGGAAGACTATAATAAATTCATGTCTAAGGATTCAAATGACATAACTAATATGAGATCTATATATGTGTAGATACCCTGGGGCGGGCCCACTGCTTGGCTAGGGCGGTGGAAGGATCCTAGGATGTCTAACTTGTTTTAGAGTCGCCACCTATGTTTTAGAGGAACATAAGAAAAACCTAATGTGTAGCCTAAGTTTGATTTACGAAAACAGAGATTCTTGTTTATGAGGTTCGGGGGTTAGGTTACGAGATGGGAAGTACTTAAACACCCATCTCGCCCAACTAACGTTTGTCTTGCTTGTTCAAAATCTACATAATCAAAATGTTCTTCCTATTCTTCGATGATGATAAAATGGGTTAAAAGGGGGGGGGGGTTTAGAATGTAGGGAGATAACTCCTTGACTAACTTCAATGAAGTGAAGTAATCTTTGGTGTCATGTCCCAAAATGTTTGGGTGATTGCACTTTTGATGAAATAAAAAGAGAAGGAAAGAAGATGAAGTAGGGAAGAGGGAAGATGATGGATGTGTTTTTACAAATCAATATTGAATACATTCGTACTTATCTTGGGGCTAATCTTCGGGTATTTTTTTGTTTTAATGGTTGTTTTGAGTGTCTTTGAGTACAGGGAAAAGTGTTAAAAAATGAGGAATTTTGGCTATAAAAGTGGAGTAAGGACCTGAGGGGAATTTTGGAGAAATCTTTGGGCCAAGGGCTATACAGGAATTCAGAAAAATAAGAAGATCTCTGAGGAAATATTATGGGTGCGCACGACCTACATGAAAGGGAGCACACGCCCCTAGGTCCCGAGATCCCCTAATAGAACCTCGAACCTGGATGCGCATGACTAACGAGGAACGAGAAACTTAACAAGAAACTGGATGACAACTGTTTATAACAAACTGACATGACATATATACTCAAGAGTAAGGAGCTATACTAGCTCACAACACGAGTTCTAGACAAGAAAATTTAAACCAAACATGATTATACACAGCGGAAACATGCCTAGCACATATGCTGGCATTACAAGATGTCTAGAGAAAACAAGAGACAACAAGTCTACCCAAAAATACTGAGTTACATAACCCATAATACATCGTCCTTACCAAAATGTAAAAGGACACAATTCCCAAAAGAATAACCACCTGCGTAGTAAGCTCCCAGCTATGTCGAGCCTCACTGCGCACTATCACTAGCCTTCCTTTGATCTAAGGAAAACAATTAAACAAGAAACGGGGTGAGATAAATCTCAGTAAGCTATTAGATGCAACTACATGACATGTTATCATGCAATTCAAGTAGATAGTCAAGTAATCATGTATCAAGTATCATCAAGTAACAAGTATATGAGAGGCTAAGCCAACTCATCAAGTAGCACATAAGGCTAAACAAGCAAGTTATAAAGGATATTGCTTCCTTCCTTATTCCTCCCAAGAATACCATTGTTGTCGTAGCTTGTATTACTTTGACAATCACGATCAATAACAAGAAACTGATTATTCAGTATATATCAGAAGACCCGGTAACCAGTGTCATTCCCAAGATCAAGACTCACGAGGTGTTCAAGAGTTTAACATTCACTTAAGTCAGGCGTATTTCTCTAACCAAGGAAGCTATGCCCTTACTATGGCCGGTAGTAAGGGGTCAAGCGCAAATACATAGGGACCCGATTATCACTTAAGCCCCAGCTCTCGCGATAAGCGTGAACCTATATATTTCCGAACATGCAAGGAGAACCAGCTGGACTCACACAAGAATGTACAAGTAGGTATTTACTTGAATTACGGGAGAAGAACTAATCCAAAAGTAGTGGACTAGCTCAATAAGGAACATGCTTCAAGTAATCAAGAAGTCACCTTGTTATCAAGCAACTATATGCAATGTTTGCACACATACAACAAGAACATGTCTCATACAAGTTAGTACTTGTTCATAGAACTTTCTAGTTCATTACCATACATATGTATTGGTGTCAAGTCATGTACAAGATTTTATTATCTTATATTCAAGTCTTAATTCAATTCTTTGGATGTTCAAGTCATGTACAAGATTTTATTGTTTTATACTTCAAGTTATAACTACAATATTTGGACATTCAAGCATGTATAAGAGTTATACATTTACTCTTACAAAATCCTAATCCTATTCTTAGGATGTTCAAGTCTAAAAATTTATTCTAATGCCCCTAAGGTGCACAATCATTGGTTTCAAGACAAGTATAACACATTAGTGCTTGTTTATAGCACTTTCAAGACATAAAGAAGAGTTACTACTCTTATACTTAAGTTCTCATTTGAGTTCTATAAGTGTTCATGTTCAAGACTAAGTTCTCATTCTAATTCAATGAGTATTCATGTTCAAGACTCACTTCTGATACCCCTAAGGTATCACAACACTTGCTAGGACATCTTATACTAAGGTTATATGCCTTAGGAGGGGTAAGCTTTCATTTCAATTTAGATTTAAAACACTTTTGTTGAAACAGGGGACCGGGCGGGGCCTACTATGGACCGGGCGGCCACTCATAATAGCAGTTTTGAAACCAAAATTTCTGATGAAATGGGCGGGCGCTCGAAGGATAACCAAGCGGGCGCCTGGTGCGATTTTCAGCAACACTCAATTTCTTTCCAGGCTTAAGAATTCTCCGTCCCAAGCGTAGGAGTAACTTTTTACTAACATTTTAACAACCCCAAAAGTGCATAACATATTCAAACTATTATTTCAAGTTACTCTTTCTTTCTTACACAGAGGGTTTATTACTCCCTTTGACCCAAAATTACAAGTATCACAAAAATTGCCTCAAACACAAAATTGACAAGCACCAGTATCAGAAATAACATATATGAATGTTATTACAAGCAAAGGGGAGCTAATAACTTACCTAGTCCAAAATCAAAGTTACCCAAATAAATTTCTGATCATCCTGGAACGCTCTATTCAACGCCACAAATATTTATCCGGGATCAGAATCAAGAACGGAGGGATAATTAAGCTCGAGGAGTCGAGAATAGGGTAAAAGCCTAACCCTAGCTTTTAGAACAGAGGAAGAACGAGAAGATTTGAGAATTTGCTTTCTCAGTAAAGCAAACAACATGATATACTTAACAACTTCCGGGAAATGACAACTAGGCCCCTCAAGTTTCACTTTTAACAAAAAGGCCCCTAAAGTCACATTTTCACAAATGGCCCAAAAGTCAAAACTAGACATTTAACCACCTTAATATTCTAAAGCAGTTAAGAAATTAACCCAAGTAAAACTAACACATAATATGCAAGTTCAAGAATTTAACAAGTAAGTCAAATATTTAACGAGATTAAGGATGGGCGTTACAATAAGGGTGTGCACGCTCCCTCCCATTTGGTGCGCGCGCCCTCTTGAATCAGAAGGTTTTTACTCCGGAACATAAAATAGGGTGCGCACGCCCTCTTCCACTTGGTGCGCGGGCCCCCTACTCCGATGCAGCTTTTTGAAGATGTCCTCCATGGTTTAGGATTGTTTTTCCCTTCCTTATTTTGAGATCTTATACCCTAGTATAAAAAGAAACACTGTAGCAGTCATTAGGGATTCTTTTAGGCTTTATTTTCTAGGTTTTGAAGGGTGTAAACAAGATTGAAGTATTCTTTCTTTTCAAGATTCAAGATCCAGGTTTTATGTTTTTAATTTTATTACTTGTGTTCATTATGTTGAATATGAGTAGCTAAGATCTTAATTCATGGGTTGGATGTAAAAAACTATCTAGTTATATGTTATAAACATTTTTATTCATATTGATTTCATTCTAGTTGTTCAAAGTATTTTAATCAAGTTTCTAGGGTTTCAATAATTGAACTAGTCATTATTGGCCTTTTTAACAATTTAGGGTTTTAACTCCGCCATTGATTTGGGGATTAAAGCGTAGACCAATGCTTTGATTAATATATCTATTTGATGCCGTGATAGAAATCAAGTGGGTGTAGGTTTATCTGTTCTTTAGAACGTAATAACTCTTTAAATAATTACATGGACTTGATTTGCGAAGTGTGATTAGCTAGAGAGAAACAAATTGCAATCCGGCCGCCTTACCGTCCCAATCTTTACAAGAAGTGAACGAACCCTGGAATAGAATAAGTAACTTTATTTCAAAATAACATGGAATGATGATAGTGTGAAATCCAACCCGTGAATCTCTTTAATCTATTTACATCGTTGCTAGTTGATCATTGTTTTGTTAATTTAGTATTTAATTTCAGTCTTTAGTTAATACAATCAATTCAAAAACCCCACTTGGTTACTTTTGCATTAATTAAATCAACTTGTTTATCCGCGAGTCTCTGTGGTTCAACCCTTACATTTGTATACTGCTACTTCGGTACTTGTACACTTGCAAGGTATTTTTATTACAGTGGATTTTATCCATCATGTTTTTGGCGCCGTTGCCGGGGACTTGTTGTGATTTACAAGTTAATTTAATCGGTGTATGTTTGGTAGACGTTCATTGGATCCCGAGTTGGTCCCTTTGAACGATAATATTGATAGATTTGATAGGGGTATTCCCTATATTAGTGAGTCTGAATCTGAAGCTTCTGTCACCGAGACAGAGGTAGTTTTAAGTGAATTGGAAACTTCTTCCACCGAGGGAGAAGAAATTGAAGTAGAAATGGCTAATCCTTTAATGAAAGAATATGCTAGGCCCAAGGTCGACACATCAGTGTCAAGCATTGTCTTGACTGATGCAGCTAAGACCTATGAGGCAAATGGCCATTATTTTAGTCAGCTGCCTAAGTTCCAGGGTCTTCCTGGTGAGGATTCTTTAAACTTTTTGAGAGAGTATATGATGATTGTGTCAGGATTCCCAGTTAAGGAGGGGGTCATTGACGAACAATTAACGCTTAAATACTTTTGATCTTCAAGGGGTAGCCAAAACTTGGCTAATGTTACTTCCTGCTAGGAGTATTACTACATGGGATGGGTTGCATGATTCTTTTCTTAAAAAATTCTTCCCACATGCCACTCTGGCCACCTTTAGACAGAAAATCATAGGGTTTACTCAAGAACAAGGTGAGCCATTTCATGAAGCGTGGGATAGGTTTAAAATGTTGTAAGTGCAATGTCCCCATTATGCTTTTCCCGAAGCCCTTTTACATCAAACATTTTATGTGCAGTTGACCAAGCTATAGTTGACAACGCAGAAGGTGGCTTTCTAGGAGCTAAAATTGTTGCCGAAAGTCAGGATTTATTTGTGATGTTAGGGGCCAATTCTCAAGAAAAAGGCTCTAGAGGAAAACCTATGGGAGTACATGAGTTAAGTGGTGTGGATGAATTCACTAGACAGGTGGCCTTGATGAATCAAAATTTGGCAAAATTTAACATTAATATGGCTTCATCAAGTGCTAATGTTGTATCTGATTTCTGTGCTAATTGTGGTCCTAACACTCATGCTACTAATGATTGCCAAGTTGTTGCGCAGTGTGATTCTGAACAGGTAAATGCAATGCAAGGTTATCCTCCAAAACATAATCAAGGTGGTATTTATTCTAACACTTATAATCCTGATTGGAAATATCATCTGAATCTGTCATGGAGGGGTAACCAAGGGAACCAGTGTCAGAAACAAAAACCTCTTTATCCTCCTCCCCCACAAGGGAATCCGGAACATCAACCCAATCTATCCATGGAGGAAATGATGAGGTCAATGCTGCAAGAATAACAACAAATGAGGATGATGATGGAGAAACGAGAGAAGCAGCAGAATGATGTCAACAAAAAGCTGGAAACCCAAATTGGTCAACTAGATGAAGGGCAGCAAGGGCATAAACAGGGAAATTTTCAAAACCCACCAGACCAAGCCAAGTCAATCGTGACGGTGTGGGATGACAGCGAGGAAATCGGGGAGGTATTTCTTTCTTCTCTTTGTACTTATGAATCTAATGATGATGAGTATACATGTGCGAATGAGAGAAGTGTGGGGGTGAACAATAATGTATTAGAGTCCCCTCCTCTTGATGTTGGAAAAACCACACCTTCTGGTGGTGTGGATGTTATGAAAACTAAAAATTCAATAAAAGACCCCGGATGTTTTACTATTCCAATCACTCTAAGGGGTCAAAGTTTCAAAGGTTTAATGGATTTAGGAGCTAGTGTCAATGTGATGCTTTACCAAGTTTTTAGGGAATTGGGGATAACTGAGTTAAAACCTCCTACACGCGATATACAACTAGCGGATCATTCGGTCAAATGACCATTAGGAGTTGCAGAAGGAGTGTTGGTCCAAATAAATGATTTAATAACTCCAGTTTATTTCTTGGTATTGTGCATGGAAGGCTCACATGATGATCAACTAAAAGCTCCCATACTACTTGGGAGGCCATTTATGTTTGACACTAATGCTATGATTGATGTGTGTAAGGGTAGTATTTGTATGAAAGTGATGGGGGTAGAGAATAAATTTTTAATGTCTGAAAACTCTAGAGAACTTCCGCCTAAGGAAGAATTTTTTGGGTACATAAGTGATTTGCAATGTTTAAACAAGGTGTGAATGGCGGTGAGAAATTTAGGGATAAATCGGACGTTTGTCCCTTTGCTAGCAACATTAAGGCTGTTAGGCCCAATTGGTAGGAAAATAGGCTAGAGGGGGGGGGGTGAATAGCCTTTTTAAAACTTTTACAAAGAAACACTTATAAATGCAAAGTCACTTATCAGTTTGCAAACTATTATCAGTAAGCGCAGCGGGTAAAATATGACTTAGTTTTAACTCACACAAATTCAGTGAATAAAAGATTTTCAGAGCTTAGTTTAGACACAAAGTTGTTTCCAAAAGTTCAATGCAGTTTCAAGAGATTGGTCAAAGGAAATAATGATGAATCAGCAAGAACAATAATAATTTGCCGGTGATAGAGTTCAAACCGGCAAGGACAGTAAGTAATAGGGGACACAAGTATTTGGAGAGGTTCACAGTGTAAATACTGCTACGTCCTCTACCAAGTTTGGTCAGAACTTGGATTTGGGTTAAGAGCACTATTAAATATCCCTAGTCTATTACAAGCGCGGCTTTGCCGGATACAAAGACTAAATTCTAGAGATAGTTAATGAATCATAAAAAAAATATCTGACCAAGTGTATTTGAGCGGCAAGTTCAAAAGAACTTGTCTCACTCAGGTGGGTGTGTGAAATACTCAAACAACGTATTCCTTAAAATGATCTAGTTCGGGAATACTAACAATGTTGTTGAGTTTGTGCACAAGTGTATATCCTATTAAATGATCTAATGATTATCTGGACACGGAATGTTTGAGCTTCAATGAATGCTTCAAACAACCAATTCTCTTCAATGCACTAAAATCACCAACCTTCTTCAATGCACTGAGTCCTCTATATATAGGAGGAGTTAATGTCTTAGCTTGTTGAAGAAGGATAACATTTGAATTTCCAGCTGGGTAGGTGAGGAGCATTTAATGCAGTATCCTTGGCATTAATGGCGAAGATACGCGTGCCTGAAAAGTCTGATGGGTAAAGACCCCTTTGTCTCAACCAGTTACCTGCAAAAGCAAGTAGAGACATAGTATAGCTAAAAGTAGCTATGTGTCAGACGGCGCAGTAATCATTACAGAGCAGGTAAACTACTTTATGATAATACAGTATAGAGACAATCAGCAAGGTTGACTTTAATGAAATGATGTCACCTGACTGACAGTGCAGACTGTCTATTATATCGGCATGTTGAGAATGGAGTTGATCGGCAATTTCTTTAGTAAGTTGATCGGCAACTTGTGTAGCAAGTTGATCAGCAACTTGTGTAGCAAGTTGATCGGCAACTTGTCGCATGTTAAGAACAGAGTTGATCGGCAACTTGTTTACTGGTCTGCTGATTTGCTTCCTCTGCTGGTTTGTCTTGTTTTGAAGAGTTGTAATACACCTGTGCTGGTCACAAAGAATCCTAAGGGTACTTAAAAAGGTTCTAATAAAATTGGGGGATCCTAAGTGCAAACATGATTGGGATTAAGTAATTCTATGATCTAGGAATCTATTTGAACAACAATCTCCTCCTAATTACTTAAGTCCAATCACCCTTAATACTAAGGACATCTCTTAACTTAGGGAAAGTTTTCTATGGATATCTAGGTAAAATCATTTCCTAAGGTAAGTCACACTAAATGTCTAAAGTAAAAGGTGGATTCACCAAAATAAATGGTGAAGCTGGTTCAATGAATCGGCAGAATGTTAATCTGCAAAGAGGATTAGCACCGAATAATGCAGATAACATATATATAAGAAAGACATATTAGCACAAACAAAATATCATTAAGCAAAGAGATTTGTCTATGAAGGTCTTCATAAGATATCTACATCATTGGCTATGTCGACTCAAGAATCAGCAGCTGGATCAGGATCAGAAGTCTTGGGATCTGCTGGAGTCGAGTCCTTTGTAGATTCAGTCTTTCTTGCTTTCTTCTTTGCTCTTTCTTCTTTCTTTTTAGCTTTCCTTTTTGCCTTGCTCTGCCATCTTTGAGCACTCTCTAATCTATCAGTAAGCATCTTGTTGTTTGCCTCAAGAGCAGCAATCTTCAATTTGGCTTCAAGAAGTTCATTCTGAATATCAGCAAGTTTCTCTGTTGAGGCTTCAAGTTTTCTGCAAGTATTATTGTGCTCGGCAAGTAAAATTTTCTGTTGAGTGACAAGAGAGCCATTCAACTCTGACAGATTGAAAACGCGTTCAGTTCTATCTTGCAGCAGATTTTTCATGTCATTGTAAACAGATGTCCTGATTCTGATCACATCCTCCTCCTGATTGGACTTATGAATCTGCTTGGAGAGCTCCTTTGTGGATTGTTTGAACAGGTCCGCAATGGAGTGGGAGAAGTCAACCAAATCAGCACGAGTAGGAGGCGCATTCTGATTAAAATCATCTCCTTCTTCATAGCAATGAAAATCATAGAGGCTGTTGAAGACAATAGGTTTATCAACATAGATCGGTGCAGCAAAGGAATTTGGATTTCTGAGAACCAGAGAAGGGATAAATTCCTCATTTTCTAGGTCGGCATCCCGATCTGTACCTCATCGGCAACAATTTGCGTATCATCGTCAGAAATAACAATCGGCAGAGGAGAAGAAGGAACAGGAACAGGAGGTGGAGGCAAAGATAGAATTATTTGTAGCACAGGATCTTCATCATCGGCAAGATCTAAGGCATCGGCACAACCATCAGCAGCAGAAATAAGATCGGCATCATCAGAAGGAGCGGCAACAATCTCAGTAGCAGAAAGAACATCAACAGGAATGAATGTGGAGACAATATCACCAGCAGGTCTTGAATAAACAATCTCCAGAGGAAAGTTTGGATGGACAATAATGTCTCTATCCCCTGAAAGATGAAATATGCCGTTGTCTTCAATAGAGAGCAGCAAAGCAAGCTGAAACTTCAAACAAGCAATGCCTTCCAATATCATGATCACCAATCTATCATTCATCAACCTAGATGTGTAAACCATGTGATCGGCATGCTGACGAGGATGAAACATCGGCAGAGTAATGGCAAGTGCAGCTGATTTGACTAAGTACACAAGGCCACGAGCGTTGAGATGCCGATACTCCAGAATGTCTTTAAGCTCATCATTGATCATAGAGATCTCCTCATCCAACCATTTGAAGTGATGTGAACTTCTTTAGGAGATAGACCAGGGAGAACGATCTTACCACCTATCTTCAGTTTACCAGGTAGTAGACATCTAGGTTCATAGACAATTTTTCGCTTCAGTCTAGAAATCCGAGGAGTCTTTCCCTTAGTACGAATACGGTCATCTTTGATCCATGGAAGGAATATTGGTATGTCACTGGTTGAAGCACCAGAAGAGAATGGATGCTTGGTGACATGAGGGTGATCTTTGCCAAAAGGAAGTGGACGCCTTTGGAGGGTATATTTGAATGATAGCCTCGGATGAACATTAAAGAGAGGCTGTCCAAAGCTGTTGGAAGGGATAGAAACATTGGTAGTGTACCAATTTGAGCACATCATATCCTTCCCATTCTGAAAGTAATCATAGCTGGGAGGTGGAGAAGTATCAACAGCATCAGGATCAACAAAAGCTTGTTCTCCAACCTCCATGTAGTCAGCAGGATCAGCTTCATCAACATGATTTCCATCGGCACGAACATCAGTTGGAGCAGGAAGAGGAAGGGGTGTAACAACAGTCGGCAAGCTGAATAAAGGCTGTAGAAGAATTTCTTCAAATTGCAGGCTAGCAGCAATGTCAGCATCCAAATTAGGAGTACTTCCTTCAGTACCTCCTCCCAATTCCACAACCTCCTTAATACCAGTAGGTAGGACAATCTGTATTTCAGGAGTAACTGTCACTAACTGAGTGTCCGTAGTTTGCTCAGCAAGATGAGTGTCGGCAGTTTTCTCATTAGTTCCTCTATCAGTATAAACTCCTCCTGAAACAGATACATCAACTACATCTTCCAATGGTTCCAAAGGTTGAGTGTCCATAGTTTCCTCAATAGGAGCAGGTTGATCAGCAGATACTTCAATCAGAGGTTGAGTGTCAGTAGTTGTCTCAACTTGAAATTCCACAATCTCCTTAAAAGATTCATCAGCATGACTTCCTTCAACACGAATATCATCCTTCAATACAGACTCTGCAAAGACTTCAGCAGAGGGAGATTTAGTCATGACAGTTCTGATTGGCATCTTGTCACTGTCTGTTGTAAGTGAAGTGGAAGGAGAGTCAGCAGCAACTTTGTGAGCACAAACCAAATGTCCAAATAAATCAGCACCATCATCATCAGCATCACTATCAGTAGAATCACTATCTTCATCAGCATCATCACGTCCATCGGCAACAAACTCTTTATCAGCAGCATCTGCATCGTCGGCAGATTGAACATTGGCATCTGTCTCGGTCTTGCTGCTGCTGGGCGAAGGAACATGAGCATCTAGATCAGCAAGGTTTTCAGCAGCACGACGATCGGCATCTTGCTTCAACAGAAATTCATTAGACTTTTCAATCAAGTCCATAGTGACCTTCTTTACTGATCTATGAAAATGAGCATTGAGAGGGCTGATAGCAGGAGCCTCATCATCATTGTATGGCAGCAAATCTTCATCATTTTCAAGTCTTCCAATCTGATAAGGTTCAAACTCTGTGAATTGGGAGAGCTGATTGAAGGTTCTGGCATAAATGATCCACACATCTTGAACCATCAAGTCTTGTCTGATTCGATCTTGAAAGAGATAGACTTGGTTCCAGTGTAGTGGTAGAAAGTCAAAATAGCGACCAAAATTGAGCTTCAGTTCAGCCTCTTTCAACTGCTTGAACTTAGAGAGAGGGAAGAACTTCTCATTCCATATATCAGTGCGAATGTTCAAACTCCGGTAATCAACATAATCAGAAGTTTTCCCAGATGGCACGGTATCCTTCATTTCTTCATGAAATTGAAGAAGACGACGAATGAAAGGAGGCAGATGATCAATTGGAAAGACCCATTTCTTGTTCAAGACCTTGTTGGTGAAGGACCAAGGATTCTTGTAGAAGGTGTGGAAGGTGGGATTCCTGATGGGTGCACATTTCTTTGAAGTCTGAGACTTCAGCTTTTCAATAACATCTTCAATACTTTTGCCATCAGCAAAGTCATCAGTGAATTCTTCAGAAGGAACTTCAACTTTGACAATAGGATCGGCAGTAAGAGAAGCACCGGCAAGATGAGAAGGCGCAAATCTAATCAGCTTGGCTCTTGGATCAGTAGAAGGAATGGGAGCAGAAGGAACTTCGTCGGCAACTTGCTTCTCCATCGGCAAGATCATCTTATCAGCAACCTTCACCAATTTTCTTTTCTTTGACACCACTTTGTCAGCAACCTTCACCAATTTTCTTTTCTTTGGAGCACCAGGAGTAGAATCGGCAAGAATTCTATCAGTTGAAGGAGCAGGAGTAGAGACTGCTGATTGGGAAGCAACTAAAGGAATTTTCTTAGCTCTTTTCTTCTTTGGAGCGACAGTAGCAGCAGGAGCATCAGCAGGAGTAATAGCACTTGAAGCATTTTTTGCTATTCTCTGCCAATCTTTAGCATTATAAGACTTTAGCTTGCTGAAGGCAATGCTGGAAGGAAAACGATCTGCAGCTACTATGTTTATATTTCTCCTTAAGATCATGCTGATTGACAGATAATGGCAACCTTTCCCAGGATTGGGTTTGTTCTTCAGCCTATCAGAAGACCATTTATCAGCAGCAGTGGCAATGATCCTGAATATGTAGGCACACTAGTTGAACTCAATCTGCAGAACAATGGCGGCCATAGCTTCAAACTGAACGTCAGTGACATTGCTATGAGATCCAGATCAGCAAATGAGACATCTATCAACTATCTCAGCCAAAGCATAGTATCGGCGAGGATAATGAATCTTCAGATGACTGGTGCCACTGAGTCTTGGACCAGCTTCTCTCATGATAATCCATGCCCTATCCAATTCCTTATTATCAACTAAAGCACTCAACCCTTCATTCCCAAGAGAGGGAAAAACTTTAGAAATAGAAGAGGGAGTAAGAGAGACTTGCACGCCCAAAACAGAGGAGTTGATGGAGACGATGACTGAAGAGTCAGCACGAGAGCGGACAACAGAGGAGTTTGAGAAGAATTCTTTGACGAGATCCAAGAACACTGAATCAACTCCAGATGGAGTGATGAATGAGTCGAGCAGGGACCTAATAAGAAGATTCTTCAAGAAAACCCTGTCGGCTTCATCGTTGAAATAGTCGGAGTCAACATAGCCTCCGTAGATATCTTTTTCGCCGGACATTTTCTGCAAGATTACTCAAACAACTCACAATGTTAGAAAAAAAGACAAATCAAACCAAGAATGATTAGAAATGAGAAAAGTTTAAACATTAACACTTACCAGATTAAGAAGATATAAGCAAATAAAACGATGACTCAATAAACTAGTTAGAGGAGTGAGAGAGATAGAGTAGAGAAGAAAAATGGCGAAGAAAGCTTAAAGGAATTTTGAAAGGCGTTATATATGTTATGGGGGAGAGAGAGAATATGAGAGGACAAGGAATAGAGAGAAATAACTGTACCTATAATCTCGGAGAATGTGCGCACGCAAAATTTAATGCGCACACAAAACGGTGAGAAATGAACAGTTAAGAATAAGAGGGAGAAGGGGTAAATTAGTCAAAATTAAAGGAGAAGTGATGATGACCTGTTACCTTGCTGATGTATCGCATTAAATGGAATACATCTTGACACGATTTTGGGTAAGAAAGGTACACACACGTGTCAGGGAGATGGTGTGACCGATGTACCTTTGATTTGATTGCTTACGTCATGTGTCAGGAATCTTATCTTTTTGCAGAGACGTGCTGATTTGATACTTTTTTAAATATCGGCAAGATAGTTTGAATCGGCAAGATAATTTAGTCGGCAAGATATGATGATCGGCATGATGTTGTTAGCAATATTTTGTCGGCAATGTAATTTGGTCGGCACGATTTTCACATTTGCTGATGAGATCGGCAAAATAATTTGGCCGGCAAGATTTCATACTTGCTGACGAGATCGGCAAGACTAGCACAATAGGTAGAGTTAGCACAGTTTTAACCATAGAAATCAATCATACCTAGTTCACCTCTTAGGAATTCAAATCTTTTCTGGTCTAAGGGCTTTGTCAGTATGTCTGCTCTTTGGTAATCGGTATGAACTTTGAGCAGCACTACATTCCCTTTTTCAACATGTTCCTTCAGAAAGTGATACTTGATGTCTATGTGCATGGTTTTGGAATGCATGACCGGGTTGTTTGAAGCTGAAATTGCTGATTGGTTGTCACAATAAATGGGACAAATTTGAGATGGAACCTCATAGTCAACCAACTGCTGCTTCATCCAAAGAATCTGTGAACAGCAACTGCCGGCAGCTATGTACTCAGCTTCAGTATTGGAAGTGGAAATTGATGCTTGCTTCTTACAGGACCAAGACACCAGTCTATCACCAAGAAATTGGAAAGTTCCACTTGTACTTTTTCTGGTCACCCTACAAGCTGCAAAGTCTGCATCTGAATAACCTATTAGATTAAAGGATGAATCTCTAGCATACCATAATCCAAGGTTAGCAGTGCCACAAAGATATTTAATAATACATTTTACAGCCTGCAGATGGGATTCCCTAGGGTCAGCTTGAAACCTGGCACAAACACAAACAGCAAACATAATATCTGGTCCACGGGCAGTAAGATAGAGGAGTGAGCCGATCATACCTCGGTAGACAGTCATATCTACTTTCTTACCAGACTCATCCTTATCTAAATGAATGTTAGTACCCATAGGTGTGCTTTGAGAGTGAGCATTTTCAAAGCCAAACTTCTTGATTAATTCTTTTGCGTACTTGGCTTGACTGATGAAAATTCCCTCATTGGATTGCTTGACTTGAAGTCCAAGGAAATATGTTAGTTCACCCATCATGCTCATATCGAACTTGCTCTGCATTAGCTTCTCAAATCTCTTGCAAAGTGATTCATTAGTAGAACCAAAAATAATATCATCGACATATATTTGAACAAACAATGAATGACCCTTATGCTTGGCAACAAATAAAGTAGTATCGGTTTTACCTCGAGTGAAGCCTAAGCCATTGCTAAGTAAAAACTTAGAAAGGGTTTCATACCATGATCTTGGAGCTTGCTTTAGGCCATAGAGAGCTTTCTTCAATCGGTAGACATGATCAGGCTTCTTGGAGTCCTCAAAACCTGGTGGTTGTTCAACATAAACTAGTTCTTGGAGTTCTCCATTCAGGAAGGCACTTTTCACGTCCATTTGATATAGCTTGAATTCTTTGAAGGCAGCATAGGCTAAGAAAAGTCTTATAGCTTCCAATCTTGCAACAGGAGCAAATGTCTCATCGTAGTCGATTCCTTCTTCTTGTCGGTAGCCTTTAGCAACTAGCCTTGATTTGTTTCTAATGATTTTCCCAGCTTCATCCAATTTGTTCCTGTAAACCCACTTAGTACCAATAACTTGCTGAGAAGTTGGTCTTGGCACAAGTTCCCACACATTGCATCTTTTAAACTGATTTAGCTCCTCCTGCATAGCTTCCACCCAGCCAGGATCAGCAAGAGCTTCTTCAGTCTTCTTTGGTTCTATATTGGAAACCATAGCAGATGATAAGCGACTCTCGGCGAATGCTCTACTAAGGTTTCTTGTCAATCTTGGTCCAAAGACATCACCAATCACATTTTCTAGAGGATGATCACGAACTGTTCTAACCTCCCTTGGCACATCTTGTCTGACTGTATCTTGTTGTAAAGATTCGAGAGGAGGGTCAAGATCAGCAGGTGGAGTAGGAGAATTAGAGTTTTAGGTGAGAGGTGTATTAGATTGAGAACTTGTTGGGAAGGGCCTTATAACAGAAATTGGTTGAGGGCTAGGTCTGCTTTCAGAATGATCAGCAGAGTTTGCATCGGCAAACAGATTATGAAATTCATCAGCAGGTTTTGGTTCTGCCGATGAAGGGAAGTATTGAGCTTCGGTTGATTCTTCTACTGATATAACTAGATCAGCAGCTGGTACTTGATCTGCAGGGTTAGTATTACTGGATTCACCTGTCTCATGAGCACTAGACACATTAGTACTATTTGGAGCCTTGTCAGACTCTAGCAAATCAAATTCATCAAAGGTTACATGAACAGATTCAACAATTTTCAAAAGTTTCTTATTAAAAACTCAAAAGGCCTTACTGTGTTTAGCATATCCAACAAAGATTCCTTCATCAGCTTTCTCATCAAATTTACCTCTGTGCTCTTTACCGTTGTAAAGCACGTAACATTTGCAGCCGAATATTTTAAAGAATCCGATATTGGGAATTCTGCCTCTCCAGAGTTCATAAGGAGTCTTGTTATGGAATTTGTTGATGAGAGATCTGTTCTGAGTGAAGCAGGCGGTATTGATGGCTTCAGCCCAAAAATATTTCGGCAGCCTGGCTTCAGCAATCATGGTCTTACCAGCTTCAATGAGAGTTCTGTTCTTTCTCTCAACGACACCATTTTGTTGTGGTGTATAGGCAGCTGAGAAGTTATGGTCTATGCCATGATCATCACAGTACTGAGCAATACCATTGTTCTTGAATTCAGTGCCGTTGTCTGATCTCATACTGATGATATCGCTCTCCTTCTGGGTTTGTAGTAGTCTGAATAACTTGGTAGCAACGGCATAAGTGTCATCTTTCTGACTGAAGGTTTCCACCCAAGTATATCTAGAGAAATCATCTACTACAACCAAGGTGTATCTACTTCCCCCAATACTTGCAGTGGTTGTGGGGCCAAATAGATCCATATGTAGCAATTGGAGGCACCTAGAAGTTGACATGCAGGGCTTGCTTCAGAAAGATGACTTATGTTGTTTTCCAAGCTGGCAGGCCTTGCATTTCTTTGCATGATCAGCAGACACTTGAGGCAGACCGGTTACCAGATTTGAACTGGCAAGCTTGGATAGATACTTGAAGTTCAAGTGACTGAGTCTCTTGTGCTATAGCTATGAGTTCTCACTGATGTTCTTAGCTACAAAACAAACATTAGCAACACCAGTAATAGCACTTAAGTCTACTGCATAAATGTTACCTTTTCTTTTGGCAGTGAGAAGAGTTTCATTGGAAGCAATGTCTTTCACATAGCAACTGGAAGTAGTAAATACACATTGCATTCCTTTATCACAGAATTGTGATATTGATAGAAGGTTGTGTTTCAGACCATCCACAAGAGAGACCTTCTGTACAGTTACTGCACCTCTCTTGATGGTACCAATACCGATGATTTTTCCTTTGGCATTATCACCGAAAACCACTGGGGGACCTGATGCTTCTGAGATATCGGCAAGTAGATCAGCAAATCCTGTCATGTGTCTTGAACAGCCACTATCTAGAATCCACAAATCTTTGCTTGCACCAGTTGAGGCCATGAAGCATTCCTGAAATAAAACGGTATGCTTATGGTCCCCCTTATTCTTGGGTCCGAGGGTTAGTTCCTCTTTGGCAACCACATCTGGCCACCACTAAAGGATGCAACCTCAGTGGGTCCAGATAGGTGCTTCAAGAGGCATTCATGAGCCTTGTGACCATAATCAAAACAATTAGAACATCTCACTTGACTGATAGGCTGTGGAGTCGGTAGAACATCATTCTGTTTAGTCAGTGCATCGGCAGAACTAGGGAATTGAGCAGGCACAAACTTAGTAGGTTTAAAGGTGCCAGTATTGCCTTTCTTTCCATTCTGTTTACCTTTGGCAGTTACCTTTTTAGGCACTTGTCCATCGGCAGCAGAGGAGGTTAGATCGGCAGCACTTGCTCTGCTGATGTATTCACCAAGAATACCGTTATCGGCAGACTCAGTATCAGCAACCTTAACATATCTTTGTTTGTGCTTATCATTCATTTTGTTCTAGTTCTTAGGATACTTCATTGCCACAGCACTGTATATTGGCTTAGCATCCTTATGCACTGAGTTAACAGGACTACATTCAACTTTCTCATTCTTTTTCTCGGTCGCACAAGTTTCAGTAGAGCTACTGCTGCTGGAATAAAATCCTAACCCAGATTGGTCCTTATATGACATTTGGGTCTGTAGGATTGTTTCAACAGCAACTCTAGATTTTGTGTAAGAATCAACAATCCTTGAGAGATGATTGTTTCAACAGTAACTCAGCAGCCATCACTTTATGAACGCTACTCAGCTTCTCATAATCAATAAAAAGTTCATCCATTGTCTCTACCATCTCAGCCTTAGATAATTCTGGAAGAGGGTCGGCTGAATCTTTGGGAGTAGAGAGAATGGGTTCAGGTGAGAAGTCAGGTAGGGAAGAGATGGGTTTCGAAAGACTTTTGGCAATATTGGGATGTTCAGTGAATGAGAATTTTCTTGTCATCGGTAAGGGTTTTGTTTTAGAAGCATTGAAGTGAGAAGAGTTACACTGTCCATAGAGTGAAGTTCCCACTTGATGAACCTTGTATCCTATTGGATTTCCTGCTTTGATGCTTACTTCCTTGAAGTATGGTTGAGCTCTTCCAGTTGGTATTTCTTTGACTGGAGTCTTTGGCGGCGAGGGATCTCGATAGATTGGAGTCAGCAAGGATGAAAGATCAGCATCATCTGAATCTAATGCCATGAAACTTACATCGGCATCCGCATCTTCATCGGCATCTTCGTCTGAATCAGTTTCACACCAGACCGGGAAGGTTTTTTCTTTGCTATCATCGGCAACATAACTTCGAGACTTTGGGTATCTCTTGTTTACTGATTTCCTCACGTATTCATACTTTGGCTGAGGACATTTTGAGGCAAAGTGACCAGGTTTTCTGCAGTTGAAGCAGACAAGATCACCTTTGCTGTTTTTGCCATAGGCAGCACTGGTACTTGGTTTGTTGTAGCTTGCTGATTTTTGAAATGGTGGTGTAAAAGATCTTTGTTGCTGGTGACTACCTTTTTGCGTCCTTTTGAAGTCTTTGAACCTCTTGTAGTTTCTGGCGAAGGTGGCAAATTCGTCTTCTTCCATTGTTTGTTCTGAAGGTGTTTCTGAGGTTTTTGAACAGCAGGGTGTTTGATGGGGATCTATAGGAGGGAATTTGGTTGAAGGGAAGGATACCTGAGATTGAGCTGATAGAGACAAGTTTTTGAAGTTTTTATCGAGAACGTTAAGTTTTTGCAGTTCTCTCTCATACAAGAACAGACTAAACACAAGATTCTGAATAGAGGTCTTGTTTAAGTCTCTAACTTCTCTAACAGCAGTGACCTTAGTATGATACTCATTTCCTAAAGAACTTAGAAAACGAATATTAAGATCTTTCATAGTATACACTTTACCTAGTGAAGCACATAAATTACTTACCTCGCAGAATCTGTCGTAAGCACTTCTTAGAGATTCACCATCTAGTTTCTTGAAAGATTCAAACTCCGCAATGCAGTCGTAGAGTCTGTTGTCTTTCACCTGCTCATCTCCTTCAAAGTATGCAAGGAGTTTGTTCCAGCATTGTTGAGCCGTGGAGCACAAGTCAATCAGTTTATATTGCTTGTCTTCCAATCCACATGAGATAATGTGGCACGCCTTTCCATCTAGAGCAACTGAAAGTTTGCCTTCATCAGTCCATTCTTCTCTAGGTTTTTCAATCAAGGTTTCATCAACTTGAACATGCGTTTCTTGTTCAGTGTCTTGATCAGCATGAGCAGTCAGAAGAGTGGAAGGAATTGGTCGGTAGGTAGTTGAGACCTTTAGAGGAATGATTGGACCACCTTCTATTACTTGCATTAACCGGTCATCGATTGAGTTCATATACTTTATCATACGAGATTTCCAGACACTAAACTAATTGACGTTCAACAACGGAATGGTAGTGATGTTGAATGACTGCATGATTTTTCCTGCCATGGTATCGGCAATACAAGCTGCAAAGCTTGGAAATTTCTTTCAAAATTCCAAGCTCTGATACCAATTGTTAGGCCCAATTGGTAGGAAAATAGGCTAGAGGGGGGGGGGGGGCGGTGAATAGCCTTTTTAAAACTTTTACAAAGAAACACTTATAAATGCAAAGTTACTTATCAGTTTGCAAACTATTATCAGTAAGCGCAGCGGGTAAAATATGACTTAGTTTTAACTCACACAAAATCAGTGAATAAAAGATTTTCAGAGCTTAGTTTAGACACAAAGTTGTTTCCAAAAGTTCAATGCAGTTTCAAGAGATTGGTCAAAGGAAATAATGATGAATCAGCAAGAACAATAATGATTTGCCGGTGATAGAGTTCAAACCGGCAAGGACAGTAAGTAGCAGGGGACACAAGTATTTGGAGAGGTTCACAGTGTAAATACTGCTACGTCCTCTACCAAGTTTGGTCAGAACTTGGATTTGGGTTAAGAGCACTATTAAATATCCCTAGTCTATTACAAGCGCGGCTTTGCCGGATACAAAGACTAAATTCTAGAGATAGTTAATGAATCATAAAACAAATATCTGACCAAGTGTATTTGAGCGGCAAGTTCAAAAGAACTTGTCTCACTCAGGTGGGTGTGTGAAATACTCAAACAACGTATTCCTTAAAATGATCTAGTTCGGGAATACTAACAATGTTGTTGAGTTTGTGCACAAGTGTATATCCTATTAAATGATCTAATGATTATCTGGACACGGAATGTTTGAGCTTCAATGAATGCTGCAAACAACCAATTCTCTTCAATGCACTAAAATCACCAACCTTCTTCAATGCACTGAGTCCTCTATATATAGGAGGAGTTAATGTCTTAGCTTGTTGAAGAAGGATAACATTTGAATTTCCAGCTGGGTAGGTGAGGAGTATTTAATGCAGTATCCTTGGCATTAATGGCGAAGATACGCGTGACTGAAAAGTCTGATGGGTAAAGACCCCTTTGTCTCAACCGGTTACCTGCAAAAGCAAATAGAGACAAAGTATAGCTAAAAGTAGCTATGTGTCAGACGGCGCATTAATCATTACAGAGCAGGTAAACTACTTTATGATAATACAGTATAGAGACAATCAGCAAGGTTGACTTTAATGAAATGATGTCACCTGACTGATAGTGCAGACTGTCTATTATATCGGCATGTTGAGAATGGAGTTGATCGGCAATTTCTTTAGTAAGTTGATCGGCAACTTGTGTAGCAAGTTGATCGGCAACTTGTCGCATGTTAAGAATAGAGTTGATCGGCAAGTTGTTTACTGGTCTGCTGATTTGCTTCCTCTGCTGGTTTGTCTTGTTTTGAAGAGTTGTAATACACCTGTGCTGGTCACAAAGAATCCTAAGGGTACCTAAAAAGGTTCTAATAAAATTGGGGGATCCTAAGTGCAAACATGATTGGGATTAAGTAATTCTATGATCTAGGAATCTATTTGAACAACAATCTCCTCCTAATTACTTAAGTCCAATCACCCTTAATACTAAGGACATCTCTTAACTTAGGGAAAGTTTTCTATGGATATCTAGGTAAAATCATTTCCTAAGGTAAGTCACACTAAATGTCTAAAGTAAAAGGTGGATTCACCAAAATAAATGGTGAAGCCGGTTCAATGAATCGGCATAATGTTAATCTGCAAAGAGGAGTAGCACCGAATAATGCAGATAACATATATATAAGAAAGACATATTAGCACAAACAAAATATCATTAAGCAAAGAGATTTGTCTATGAAGGTCTTCATAAGATATCTACATCATTGGCTATGTCGACTCAAGAATCAGCAGCTGGATCAGGATCAGAAGTCTTGGGATCTGCTGGAGTCGAGTCCTTTGTAGATTCAGTCTTTCTTTCTTTCTTCTTTGCTCTTTCTTCTTTCTTTTCAGCTTTCCTTTTTGCCTTGCTCTGCCTTCTCTGAGCACTCTCTAATCTATCAGTAAGCATCTTGTTGTTTGCCTTAAGAGCAGCAATCTTCAATTTGGCTTCAAGAAGTTCATTCTGAATATCAGCAAGTTTCTCTGTTGAGGCTTCAAGTTTGCTGCGAGTATCATTATGCTCGGAAAGTAAAATTTTCTGTTGAGTGACAAGAGAGCCATTCAACTCTGACAGATTGAAAACGCGTTCAGTTCTATCTTGCAGCAGATTTTTCATGTCATTGTAAAAAGATGTCCTGATTCTGATCACATCCTCCTCCTGATTGGACTTATGAATCTGCTTGGAGAGCTCCTTTGTGGATTGTTTGAACAGGTCCGCAATGGAGTGGGAGAAGTCAACCAAATCACCACGAGTAGGAGGCGCATTCTGATTAAAATCATCTCCTTCTTCATAGCAATGAAAATCATAGAGGCTGTTGAAAACAATGGGTTTATCAACATAGATCGGTGCAGCAAAGGAATTTGGATTTCTGAGAACCAGAGAAGGGACAAATTCCTCATTTTCCAGGTCGGCATCCTCGATCTGTACCTCATCGGCAGCAATCTGCGTATCATCGTCAGAAATAACAATCGGCAGAGGAGAAGAAGGAACAGGAACAGGAGGTGGAGGCAAAGATAGAATTCTTTGTAGCACAGGATCTTCATCATCGCCAAGATCTAAGGCATCGGCACAACCATCAGCAGCAGAAATAAGATCGGCATCATCAGAAGGAGCGGCAACAATCTCAGTAGCAGAAAGAACATCAACAGGAATGAATGTGGAGACAATATCACCGGCAGGTCTTGAATAAACAATCTCCAGAGGAAAGTTTGGATGGACAATAATGTCTCTATCCCCTGAAAGATGAAATATGCCGTTGGCTTCCATAGAGAGCAGCAAAGCAAGCTGAAACTTCAAACAAGCAATGCCTTCCAATATCATGATCAGCAATCTGTCATTCATCAACCTAGATGTGTAAACCATGTGATCGGCACGCTGACGAGGATGAAACATCGGCAGAGTAATGGCAAGTGCAGCTGATTTGACTAAGTGCACAAGGCCACGAGCGTTGAGATGCCGATACTCCAGAATGTCTTTAAGCTCATCATTGATCATAGAGCATCTCCTCATCCAACCATTTGAAGTGATGTGAACTTCTTTAGGAGATAGACCAGGGAGAACGATCTTACCACCTATCTTCAGTTTACCAGGTAGTAGACATCTAGGTTCATAGATAATTTTTCGCTTCAGTCTAGAAATCCGAGGAGTCTTTCCCTTAGTATGAATACGGTCATCTTTGATCCATGGAAGGAATATTGGTCTGTCACTGGTTGAAGCACCAGAAGAGAATGGATGCTTGGTGACATGTGTCGCGACCCCAAACCCGCGGGTCCGGAATACGCGAGCTGGACGTCGACTTAAAACCAAAACTCTAAAATATAGAAGTTAAAAATTCCATTTTGAACCAAAAGATGATAACACAAGGTTTTACAAATCCAAGTTTAAATCAACAAAGTACATCTAACATAAGCTCCACAGCTTATACCCAAAAGAATAAAATATACAATTCTTAATGACGTCAATAATGGTAAAACTATCCCCAAAAGGTTATACATTTAAATAATGTAAACCGATCCATAACAACCTGCCCCAAAATCTCAATCCTCTCGACGTCCTCCTCGATCCGCGAATCCTAATCCTTTTCCTCCTGGGGGGGGGTTAAGGAAAAACAAAGATGGAAATAAACGGGGTGAGATAAAATCTCAGCAAGTTACTAATGCAACTACATGACATGCTATAATGCAATAACCAATCAACAATGATAAATATCACATAGCATGTAACAAATAACAGTCAACAGATAGCAGCGGAAAGTAAACACATAACAAAGGATATTAGCCAAGGTTTCCCAACTGATAGAACCAATTACAGGATCGCTGCGCAGCTTCAACAATCAACCAATCCATATCTTCACAGTAGCATAAAAGCCGAAGAGAAAACCCCGGTCAGAAGCGACCAATCTACCCATCAATCAAACAAACCATCTTCATAGTAGCATAAAATCTGAAGACGATAACCCCGGTCAGAACCAACCAATCAACCACTCAGACCCTCTCCAGAGTAGCATAAAAGCTGAAGAGAAACCCGGTACCGGAACCAATAACAATGTATAGTGCCACAAGGGTCGGGAGTCATGCCACAAAGTCATGCTCCAAAACGATTAGCTAGAATACCCACAACGGAGCTAGATCATCCCAACCAAGGCCAATCTGGATGAGGACAGAAGGACCAATGGGCGATGCTATACTGGACTTGGCTCGTGCCATTATAGCATTATCCATTGCCTGACTCGATACACAATTTAACCAGCTGGACTTTCAATAATGCTAAGTAATGAATACTAGCTTTATAAACATTAAAAGGGTTCCAAAGTAGGGAACCGCAACACAAATCACCATAAAAATACAACGATTACTCATTAAGAGTTTAACAACATTGATAGCAAGGAGTTCCTCATAAAAGAGTTCAATAACAGAAATGGAATTGCTCATAAAAGCCCAACAATACAAATCATTAAAACGAAATGATTCTAGGACAAGGATCCATATCAAACGCATCCTAACATGATACACGCGAGTTACTCATAGAGAGTACTACCCAAATGGTCATTCCCCAAATAGCACAATGACTATCATTAAAACTATCCCAAACGTCCACTCATTATGAAAGTGTTCCCACATTTTCCAATAATCCATACTAAATTCCATAACCCATTTATTCACAAAGGAACCAAGGCGAAACCACGCAAACCGATATTCCCAACTTGATTACAACGGACCGATTCTAAACACATTGTCATAAGACACTAAATGAAATCTCAACATAATCTAAACCTGAAACTCACCTAAATAAACCACCTCATCTCGAATTGCTCTAGAAGAGTTTTAAAATGATAGTTTACTCGTCCAAAACGGAGTTCGGATGAGAAAGTTATGGCCTCCGGAAGATTGAACGAAAAAACGGACAATTTGATCAAAGTAGGAAATATCATAAAACGTCAAAAGGGGGGGGGGTAATGACAACCACCTAATACTCATTTACCACTTTTATAACTCGAACACACTCCTTACACGGTTTACATAGGCTTACGGTTGACTTCTTATTGTTCCTGGTGCTTACTTTTAAGTTATAAACATTTATGCCTAAAACAGGGGTGCTCGGCCGAGCAGTTCTATATGACTCGGCCGAGCAACCTCGGCTCCAAAATTATGACTTTCTGGTCTGCTCCGCTCGGCCGAGTCAAGGGACGTGCTCGGCCGAGCACCTCCTAAATTCAGAAAAACGCAGAAGAACCCAGGTAACCAAATCAAACCTAATTTTACCCAAAACTTCACCATTTCTCTAATACTCAAAATCAAGACTTCTAATAAGCATAATAATGCACCAAAACAACTTGTGAACTTGAAATGGACCTAAATAACAACATCTAGCTACCCAAAACAAGATTTGAATCCCAACATTCAAAGTATCACAAAATCAACCAAAAATGGAAACAAGTTCATAAATCATCCAAGAAGCAATATATAGCAAACATATCATCATATCAACATGGAATGACATTTCTAGCATAAAAATGGGGGAAAGTAACTTACTTAAATTTTCTCAAAGATGATGGATTTCAAATATTTTTGGCCTCCTACGATCCTATCGACGATCTAAACAAGATTCATGTTTTAAGAAATGAGAAATAACAAGAGGAAGATGAAGAAAATGAAGAGAGAAGGGAGAGAAGAAAAACTTACCATAAACAAGGAGAGAGAGAGAGTTTTGCTGGGAGATAGGGGGGAAAGAGTGAGGGAGGTGAGGGAGAAGAGAGGGAGTAGGAGAATTATTTCAAACATTTACACTTAGGCCCCTCCCCTAATACTACCCTTTCAAATAAACTACCCACTAACAAATAAGACTCAACACTTCTACACTAGCACAAATGACCCAAATAAAATGCTAGGCATAATTATTATGAAACATAAAATGCACACATAAATATTTAAATAAATAAATAAGCAAATAAATAAATAATAATTATTTATTACCAATAATATAGAGCCTAGATTTCGGGTCGTGACATTCACTCCCCCTTAAAGAAAATTCGACCCAAATTTTAACGAGACTTACCCGAATGATCAAGTAGCCATTAATACGATAGTTCCGCTATTTCCCGAATTTCTCAATTGTCCATTCCAAACCATCATGTGGTAACCTTAAATAATGCTCACAACATAATAACTCCCACACAGAACTTCCTTCCATCATTATTATAATTACTCATTAAAATCCATATTCAAAATTGGAGAATCCAAATTGCTCCCAAACATAACTCTCGAGGTACTACAAGCTTATCTTATTCATAACCTTGATTACATTGCAAGGATACTTCCATTTGTAAATCGCATACTGTAGATACCCCGGGTGGAGAACCACGGCTTTAGGCTCGAGCGCGTGGGTCGTCCTAGGATGTCTAACTTGTTTTTAGAGTCGCCACCTATGTTTTGAGGAACATAAGAAAAACCTATTGATTGTAGCCTAAGTTTGATTACGAAAACAGAGATTCTTTGTTTTGAGGTTCGGGGGTTAGATTACGAGATGGGAAGTACCGAAACACCCATCTCGCCCAACTTAAGTTGGTCTTGCTTGATCAAAATCTACATGAATGAAAATGTTCTTCTTCTTCTTCTTTAAGTCATAAAAAGGGGGTTTAAAATAGGATTTGGAATGTAGGAGATAACTCCTTAACCAACCTCAATGAGATGAGGTGATCATTAGAGTCATGTCCCAAAATGATTTGGGTGATTGCACATTTGATTAAAGTAAAAGAGGGAGATGAGATGAAGTAGAAAAGAAAGGCAAAGATGGACTTTTACCTACAATTCGAAGACCTTCAAATGTTGCTTGAAGAAATCCTTGGAGAACCTTTAGAAAAGTGATTTTGGTATAGTTTTGTAAGTTCAATCTTTTTGTTCTTTCGATTGGGTTTTTCCGATGATTTTTCGATCCTTGAAAATGGAGGTGAAGAGAGGTTTTATAGGTGAAAGAGGGGTGTTTTTGGTGCCAAAACTCAGTCACCAAGAAATCCTTCCCGGGCAAAATCTTGTAAATTGAGCAAGGGAGGGAATCCTGGCCAGAAATCTGTAACTGACGCCCAGAGGCGCGCGCTTCCTGCTTTGGGGGCGGGAGGTGCGCGTGCCTGGCTCTTCCTATCGGAGGCGCGCGACTCAGAGAAGGCAATTTTGACATAATGGACTAGAAAGTCAGCCCTGTCATTCAGTTTAGTCCCTAGACTTAACGAAGTCAGTCAGGAACTTAACGGAAGTGACAGAAACTAACGAGAAACACTTAAAATAGGGAGAAACACAAGATCAAATGTGTAATCGGGGTGAGCGGTCCAAGGCGGGGTGTCTAGAGAGCCCCTCGGCGACGTGGACTGCAAAGCAAAATGCGTCGACGAAAGTTAAAAACACCCGCCGAGGACATCACCAAGAGAAGGCAAAGACTCGATGAAAGCAGGAATTTGAAATTGCGAGAGATAGTGGTGCGCTCCCTGTGTGAGCGGCTTTTGTTGATAGAGAGGGTGGCATGATCCGTTAGGTGAACCTGCCGGCTGAATGCTTTGAATGAGGCCTTAGTGAACCCTTGTTGACGAATCCGTTAGTGAATCCATTTGGTGAATCGTTAGTGAATCCCTTGGATGAGTCCGTTGGTGAACCCTTGTTGACGAATCCGTTAGTGAATCCGTTTGATGAATCCGTTAGTGAATCCCTTGGATGAGTCCGTTGGTGAACCCTTGTTGACGAATCCGTTAGTGAATCCGTTTGATGAATCCGTTAGTGAATCCCTTGGATGAGTCCGTTGGTGAACCCTTGTTGACGAATCCGTTAGTGAATCCATTTGGTGAATCCGTTAGTGAATCCCTTGGATGAGTCCGTTGGTGAACCCTTGTTGACGAATCCGTTAGTGAATCCGTTTGATGAATCCGTTAGTGAATCCCTTGGATGAGTCCGTTGGTGAACCCTTGTTGACGAATCCGTTAGTGAATCCGTTTGATGAATCCGTTAGTGAATCCCTTGGATGAGTCCGTTGGTGAACCCTTGTTGACGAATCCGTTAGTGAATCCGTTTGATGAATCCGTTGGTGAATCCTTTGGATGAGTCCGTTGGTGAACCCTTGTTGACGAATCCGTTAGTGAATCCGTTTGATGAATCCGTTAGTGAATCCCTTTGATGAGTCCGTTGGTGAACCCTTGTTGACGAATCCGTTAGTGAATCCGTTTGATGAATCTGTTAGTGAATCCCTTGGATGAGTCCGTTGGTGAACCCTTGTTGACGAATCCGTTAGTGAATCCGTTTGATGAATCCGTTAGTGAATCCCTTGGATGAGTCCGTTGGTGAACCCTTGTTGACGAATCCGTTAGTGAATCCCTGGATGAGTCCGTTGGTGAACCCTTGTTGACGAATCCGTTAGTGAATCCGTTTGATGAATCCGTTAGTGAATCCCTGGATGAGTCCGTTGGTGAACCCTTGTTGACGAATCCGTTAGTGAATCCGTTGGATGAATCCGTTAGTGAATCCCTTGATGAGTCCGTTGGTGAACCCTTGTTGAAGAATCCGTTAGTGAATCCGTTTGATGAATCCGTTAGTGAATCCCCTGGATGAGTCCGTTGGTGAACCCTTGTTGACGAATCCGTTAGTGAATCCGTTTGATGAATCCGTTAGTGAATCCTTGGATGAGTCCGTTGGTGAACCCTTGTTGACGAATCCGTTAGTGAATCCCTTAGATGAGTCCGTTGGTGAACCTTGTTGACGAATCCGTTAGTGAATCCGTTTGATGAATCCGTTAGTGAATCCCCTGGATGAGTCCGTTGGTGAACCCTTGTTGACGAATCCGTTAGTGAATCCGTTTGATGAATCCGTTAGTGAATCCCTTGGATGAGTCCGTTGGTGAACCCTTGTTGACGAATCCGTTAGTGAATCCGTTGATGAAATCCGTTAGTGAATCCCTTGGATGAGTCCGTTGGTGAACCCTTGTTGACGAATCCGTTAGTGAATCCGTTTGATGAAATATTTCTTTGAAGTCTCGTGCCATTTGGAGTCACACTTGACTTTTTGAATTGTGGGGTACGGGCACAGTTGACCGCGACCAGAAAAATGTTCCTGCTGGGGATGAAATGTTGAGATTGACTCTTGAGGGGGGTGTGGCACCCGTGACAGAACTTAGGGAGTTCGGAATTTGTGGGGAAACCTTGATACGATGCATGGATTTTTTGCATGGGAGACTGCTTCTGAACCTGCCTGATGATAGGAAGAGCGCGCGTCCGGGCCTCGTTATGGGACGCGCGCGCCTCAGATGATTATGTCAGGAGGCGCGCGCCTGGCGCATAAGTTCAGCATATTTAAACAGGCTGTTCGCTGTTTTCGGCCATTTTTCAAAAATTTGAAGAACCCTCCAAATTCCAAGCCCAATTTTCGTAGAGAAATCACCCCAAAACACTTTCTTGCTGCTATAGGATCAATTCTGTCAAAGAAACGCTGTCGGATCGTCAGCAATCACCTCCGTTTGAGATGCCACAGGGCGAGGAGCCCGAAATTGGGTTGAAGCTATGGACCCGAGCTTGCTTACTTTCCGGCCTCATACCCACATTTCTCACTTCGTGACTTCGGGTTTGGTAAGAATGCCTCACCTTCTTGTCGATTTCGGGTTTATGAAGTTCTGTTTTCTTTACCCGAAATATTGCTGCAGCAGCTTTATTGATCATTCTTTGCATGTTGTTTGTTGTTGCTGATTTTTTTGTAAGAAACATGTTGGGATGTCCATTTTCATGTTCACACACTTGCCTGTACATTGTTCTGCCATTGAAATCTTTGTGTTGAGTTCATCCGTTTTTTCTAGCAGTCATGCTGATGAAATTTTTGTGGTTCCTTGTTCTTTTCCAGGAGTGGAGCCGCCTATCGGAGATTCGAGGCGGAGCTCATGGTCCAGTGGCCATTTGGAACAAATTGCCCGAAAATGTGAGGGCTCGAGTTCAGGCTACCCACTTGGCCTTTTATCATTAGTCTACCGACACTGAAGAATGACCCGGACGTTATTCAGCTTTGAGAGAGAGATGGTGGGACACCACCCATACTTTTCATTGCCCATGGGAGAGGTCACGATGACGCCCACAGACTTTACGGCATTGACTGGTCTGCCGTTTGCGGGGGAGCCTGTCCCTTGCGTTTCGAGGGGGACCCTTAGGACTGCCGACGAGCTGTTGGCTCTCGTTGACTGTGGCTTCCCGGTGAAGAATTTCCGGGTCACTTGGGGGAGCATCCGCC
The DNA here is from genome assembly GCA_026119855.1 of Campanula takesimana. Lineage (NCBI taxonomy): Eukaryota > Viridiplantae > Streptophyta > Magnoliopsida > Asterales > Campanulaceae > Campanula > Campanula takesimana. The sequence continues at coordinate 2,048,532 of JAOWBW010000235.1, forward strand.
GATATTTTAGCATTCTTGCAGCTGAGCCTCTGGGTGTTACTGCTGAGCGGGTAGATGCTGTGGCCCGTTGTTTTATATGGTACTTGCTGTCTCATACCCTGTTTGCTAGTGGAGGGTCTCGGCCTCTTTGGCTTTGCTTGACTTGTTGGTAGACTTGGACCAGGCTGGTCATTACAACTGGGGTGCAGCGGGCTTGGCTGCTTGTTATCATGGTATGGATCTGACTAGCCGCTCGACCACCAGCTTGGTCACGGGTTTCAGCCTGTTGTGGGAGGTATACTGCTTTCCCTTTTCTCTTCGGCCTTCTTGTCATTGCTTTACTGTATCTTTGAACTGTCATTTAATTCTTCTTTTGCCTCTGTTTTGCAGCTATGGGCCTTTGCTGTTTTGGAGCTGAGGGACTTTAAGATCAACAGAGAAGGTCAGCCCCAGTATCCGGAATGTGTGAGGTGGTCATATAGGGAGAGGAACGTGAGGACCGGCACTGCTCCCATCAGCCTACTTTCAGCTCGGCGCCACTTGGATTCTTGAGGCCGGAGGCTGTCGCCTTTTCTTTGTTTCCGTGGAGAGATATTTATGCCTTTGTTGAGCATACCCTGATTCCCACCCGTTCGAGGCTCCTGATGAGCTCAGTGGAGTGCATGGCGATGTACCTCGGAGAGAGAGTGTTTTGCAGCATGGTGGTCAAGTGACGGACTTCCACCACCCTCCTAGGCCAGCGGTTCCTGATGTTCCGCCTTTCTGTCCTCGTAATTGGAGGGCTCTTTCAGAGGCAGACCGGGCAGTCTATCTTGCGGGGGTTGATGCTGTCCCTTTCATTCATCTGGAGCAGGATTACGGTTTATTCCGGGAGCACAACCTCCAGCAGGGTTTCATGTTCACTGATCCGAGGGAGACACATGTTGCTCCGCAGACTTCGGCCCGATTCTATCCCACCGGTGCTGGGTATTGTTTTTGATCCTCCTTTGCCTCCTCCTTATTACACTTATTCCAACTTCGGGGTCTTTGAGGAGCAGAGGGAGATTGTTCCCGAGGATATGTCACCGGAGAGAGAGCCTCCCGCTCAGGCTGCTGTGGTATGTTTTTCTGACCATCTTTGCATTTTCTCAGTTCCAGTCTTGTTTTTCTGTCCCTTTGTAATTTCTTTTCCCTGTTCTTTGTTGCAACAGGTGCCTGTAGCTGCTTATAGGCACTTGGGTAGGCAGAACAAAGGAATGAGGCGGAGGCTCCGCCAGCTGGAGGAGAGGGTGCTGGAGCTGTGCAGGGATATTGCTGCCATGACTAGGGATGCTGCCGGTGCTGTTCTGGTGCTGCGAGAGAGCTGCCCGAGGTGCTCGGGGCATGGGACGAGGCTGCAGGGATGCTGCACTGGACATTGATGAGGCTGTCTCTTCGGCGAGGCAGTCGCTGAGCAGGAGTCTGAGTTACGGAGGTAGCCATAGTAGGAGCCTGAGCCGAGAGGGTAGCCGGAGCCGGGGCGGCGCCAGTTCATCAGGGAGAGCTGCCAAGAGGACCCGTCCTGATGTTGTGATTGAGACCTATGAGTCTGATGATGATGATGATGATGAGGATGATGATGACGATGAGGAGACCGAGAGCGGTAGCAGGGGGTGAGCACAGTGTTGGTGATGACGTGCCCGAGCTGTCGTGGCTGAGAGGATGAGGGATTGAAACACTTTTACTTTTGCCTGTAATAACATTTAACATGTATTTACAATCCTATTTATTTACTACTCATTTTTATTTTCTATTAACGACTCGATCTTAGATGTCGACTCTTTACAAACAAATGTGTGCCCAAAGGGTGCTTGTTGTCGATGCTTTGAACTCCTTTTGTTGCTGGGATTTGATTTTGCTGCAGGTTGGATATGTTGAAGTGCTTGGGTTCTGTTCTGAACTGACAAGGGTTATTTCTGTCTGAACTGCTGTCAAAGGCGCGCGCGTCGGGCCTTGCTTGTGGGAGGCGCGCGCGTTGTGCAGCCCTGGTCGGAGGCGCGCGCTTCTGGCCTGCTGAATTACAGCCCCTTTCTTTTCTGATCAGAATGTTCCAACAGCTATAAATTTGAACCATTTTTCGACCAGAATGGCCACACAGCATTCTTTTGCAAACACTTTCTCCCCCTAAACCACAAAATTCTTGTCATAATGGCCCCAATGACTTTCTCCTTTGAAGTTAAGGTTTCCGTCCCCGAGGGTGAGAAGTCCGTTCCAATGGTGAACGCCGTTCCAGCTGTGGGGTCCTTCTCGATGGTGGAGAAGCGTCCGAGCGTTTTTGATCGTTTGGGAAGGCCCAATGACGATGTTGTTGACCCCGTGAGACCGGTGGTTCATGTGAGAGACTATAGACCCCGTCATTTTCCCAAGAAGAAGAAAGGTAAGGGAAATTCTTCATATGTGTGGAAGCGTCCCATGGTTGTCCCCGCTAAGGCTCCGCTTGATAAGGGTAAAGGGAAAGCCGTTGATGAAGCTCTGTCCCGTCCTAGCGTTTTCTCCCGTCTTGGCGGTCCCAAGAATGTTCCGTCCCCATCCAAGAAGACTAAAGGACATAACAAGAAGCAATGGGTTCCCAAACCTAAGAAAGATTAGATTTTTCTTTGTACCCCGAGAGATTGCAATTAGACCACTTTGTTTTAGGATTTAATGTTTTGATGTATTTTGTTGCTCAATAAATCCGTTGTAATGGTTTGAATAATTCATTGAATGAATAAAAATTGCATTTTGTTATTTGAAGTGGATTGGGTATTTTTGATATGTTTTAGACCGCACCCGAAGGTTGCCTACGTTCTCCAGTTGGGAGGCTCAGGTCTTCGTAGTTCAAACAAACAAAGACCATTTTTTTTATTTTTTTTTTTTTTGTGTGCACCCTGTTTTTTGCCTAGACCGCCCTTGCGGGTTTTCAATCTAGCGGGCTTCTTTTTTGCACGTTCTCTAATTTTTGCCTAGGCCGCCCTTGCGGGTTTTCAACCTAGCGAGCGATTTATTTTTATTTTTATTTTTTTATTTTTTTTAATGTCTTTGTTTATTAAGCGTAGAACCTCTTGAGCTTGTCGAGGTTGACCTCCTTTGGCAGCTGGTTACCATCTAAATCCATGAGCCGGACTGCACCACCACCAGCTTAGTATCTTTTTTACCACGTACGGACCGATCCATTGGGGTCCCCATTTCCCCATGGGATTCATGGCATTAGGAGGATGTTGTCTTAAGACCAAATCTCCCACATTGATGTTTCGAGGCTTCACTTTTTTGTTGAAAGCTCTTGCCATCCTTTGCTGATATGCCCTCGTGCGTTCGAGTGCTTTTAACCTTTTCTCGTCGAGTAAGGCTAGCTGTTCGTATCGACTTTGCATCCAGTTGACCTCGTTGACTTGATTCTCGAGGAGGACCCGTAGAGATGGGACTTCAAGTTCGATAGGGAGTACGGCTTCAGAACCATAGACCAATGCATAAGGAGTTTCTCCTGTTGCGGATCGTATTGATGTGCGGTAGCCCCACAATGCTAATGGTAGCTTCTCGGGCCAATCCCTTCCTGTTGAGGCCATTTTCTTGACAATGGTCTCGATGGTCTTATTTGCTGCTGCTTCGACTGCGCCATTTGCTTGGGGCCGTTAAGGAGATGACTTGTGCTTTGTGATCTTGTATTCTACCAAAAGTGCATCCATTTCCTTCTCAAAGTGAGAGCCGTTGTCGAAATGATTTCATGAGGCACGCCGTATCGGCACATGATATTAATCTTTACAAATTCGGCCACTTTCTTGGCGTTGAGGGTTCGATAGGCTTGTGCTTCGACCCACTTTGTGAAGTAGTCGACTGCCACTAGGACGAATGACTGCCCATTGCTTCCAGCAGGATGAACTTTACCAATGATGTCTATCCCCCAACAAGAGAAAGGCCAAGGTGTGACCATGTTGTAAAGTTGTGAGGGTGGAGCATGTTGCAGATTAGCGTGGAATTGGCATTTGGCACACCTTTTGACTTTCTCGATACAGTCTCGTTCCATAGTGCTCCAATAGTAACCAATGCGAAGTATCTTCTTGACTAGCATAAACCCATTCATGTGGGGTCCACATTCTCCTTCGTGCACTTCACACATTGTCTCTTGAGCTTCGGTCTCATTGGCGCATAAGAGATTGATCCCGTCGTGGTGCCTTTATAGACTCGGTCCCCAATCAGTACGTACCGAGAGGCTAACCTTTGCAGAGCTGCTTGAGACTTCTTATTGATGTTCTCGGGATAAGTGCCGTCTTTGAGGAAGTTCATGATATCTGAATACCATGGAGGGTTTGTTTGAACCTCGTTGATCTCGATACTCATGCAATATGCCGGACTGTTCCTTCGAGCAATTTTGAAAGGCTTCACCATTTTTCCTTTGGGCATTTCAACTAATGAAGCTATAGTGGCCAGTGCATTGGCGAAGCGATTCTTATCCCTTGGAAGGTAGTTGAAAGTGATCTCTTGGAATTGTTCAACCAGTTCTTCAAGGTGCTGACCATACTGTTGGAGAGTCGGGTCTTGGGTTCGCCATTTACCCGATTGCTGATTGATAAGGAGCAAAGAGTCGCCGAACACTTCTAGTTCCGTGACGTTTCTTTCGAGAGCTGCTTCGAGCCCTGCTATGCATGCTTCGTACTCGGCAATGTTGTTGGTATCTTCGAATTCCAGGCGTATGGCAATGGGAGTGTAGATGTCTTTTGGATCGACAAGCAATACCCCTATACCAAAACCGTGTTTATTGGCGGCGCCATCGAAAAAAAGTTGCCACTTGTCTTCCTCAGTTGCAGTACAAATTAAATGCTCGTCGGGGAACTGTACATCTTCCCCCTTCACTTCGTCACACGGGAATTCGGCAAGCTTTCACTTTGTCACACGGGAATTCGGCAAGCTGGTCACTGAACACTTTCCCCCTGATGGATTTTAGTGTGACGTAAGTGATATCATAGCCGCGAGCATGAAGTACCATTTGGCTATTCTTGTTGACATGAAAGGCTTCTCGAAGATGTAGCGGAGCGGGTCCACCTTTACTACTAGCTTGATCGGAAAAGCTTCCATATAGTGTTTGAGCTTTTGAGTGACCCAAACCAATGCTGCACATGACTTCTCTAAGACAGAGTAGTTCTTTTCGCCTCCTTGGATCGGCGACTGACAAAATAAATGGCGTTCTCCTTTGTGGACTCTCGTTGCTCTTGTGCTAACATAGCCCCTAGGGCTTCATCATTGACAGTGAGATAGAGTAACAGAGGTTTCTCCTTGTGCGGTGGAACTAGAACAGGAGGGCACGTCAAGTAATGCTTCACTTGATCGAAGGCTTCTTGGCACGCGTCGGTCCATTCTAGAGCCACATTCTTCTTGAGTAGCTTGAAGATTGGCTCGCACATGGAAGTGAGTTGGTGCACAAGCCGACTGATGTATTGTAGTCTGCCCATGAAACCTTTAATCTCTTTCTGCGTCTTTGGAGGAGGCATGTCAATGATTGCCTTGATTTTGGAGGGGTCTACTTCGATTCCCCTTTCAGTGACCATATAACCAAGAACTTTGCCTCGGATAACCCCGAATGTGCACTTTGCAGGGTTGAGCCTCATTTTGTGTTGACGAAGCCTTTCGAAGAACTTGCGGAGATCTATTAGGTGTTGACCATCGATTCCTTTGGAGTGAATGATCATGTCGTCCACATAGACCTCGATTTCTTTGTGAATCATATCGTGGAACAAGTCTGTCACGGCTCTTTGGTAGGAAGCCCCAGCATTTCTTAACCCAAATGCATGACTGTGTAGAAAAAGGTACCCACGGTATTGTGAAGGCTGTCTTATGTTGATCTTCCTCGGCCATGAGAATCTGATTGTACCTAGCGAACCCATCCATGAATGAGCGAACCTCGTAGGCAGCAGTGGAGTCGACTAGCATGTCGATATTAGGGAGTGGAAAATCATCCTTTGGGGAAGCTTTGTTTAAATCCCGGAAGTCTACACAAACTCGAACCTTGCCGTTTGCCTTCCTGACTGTCACAATGTTGGCTAAACCGATAACCTTGATGAAACCCACACTGAGGAGCTTCTCAATCTCTTCTTTGACCTGCAGAGACCATTCTGGCTTGATCTTTCTGAGCTTCTGCTTTACTGGCCTGGCATCTTCTCTGATCGGAATCCTGTGCTCCGCTACCTTTCTGTCTAAACCCGGCATCTCTTTGTATGACCATGCGAACACATCCACGAACTCCCGTAGTAATGCAGTCAATCTGTCTCTGTCGTCTCCCTTGAAGAAGCTTCCAATCTTGGTTTCTTTTGGCTCTTCTTCGGTACCCAGATTAACAACATGCAATTCTTCGTCAGTCCTTTGGACCATTCTCGCCACGACTACGGACTTGTTGAGCAAGTTCATTTAAGTATGTTGTGTCTTCGTGGTCTATTTCATCATAATTTGAATCGTTATTAACTTGTTCGTTAAGTTCATTATTAGTTTATTCATCATTTATGATGTTTGCAATCTCAGGGTACTTCAGAAATATCAATTTTTCATTAGCAAAGAAAGGAAACACACGCTCGGCTACGGCCTCCAAATCCTCTTGGGTGAGGTATTAGAGACACTCTCGGACTCGAAAGTAAGTGTGAGCTGCTCTTCCTTTGTTGCTGTGCGGGGTATGCACCCATTTCTTGGACTAAGAATTCCTCGGATACCACGGGCCTTTTGTTGAATACCAATTGTTGATCAGCTCGGAGCTTGGCGGATCTCACTGAGAGTCTTGTTTATGATGACGGTGTCATGGATGGCGTTAACTTGGCATTCATTCATCATGGCAAGCTCTTCGAACATGGAGGCTAAATCTGTCAGTTCTTCCCCACGGTGATTTCTGTCTCGGATTCTATAGTCATCTTCCTTCCCCACCATTCACGGGGCGACATGGGAGTTGGTTCTCTTTCGGATATCTGGATCTCACAATCGAGAAGATTTCGAGGCCAGGCTTTTTGACACCTTTATTGTTAACCCACGGCTCGGGAAAGATCATGTATGGAACGTCTTCCCCTTGGCGGACAAATAACCATTCAACGTCTTGCGGTAAGGCCTTAGATTAGGGACTTTCATAACGACGGCCTTCTTTACGAGCTCGGGCCTTTTCGTTCTTGATCGCTTGCTCTTGTTTCAAGTCTTCTTTGGAAGGCTCATACCCCAAACCGAAGGTGTTCTTGACAAATGGGACTTGCACGGGATGTAATTCCTTGTTGATATTTCCCTAAGCCTAAACCAGGGAAGTAGTCCATATTCCTCATCATGCGGAGGACTTTGTGAGTGCTGGGGGTCCATGATCCGTTTCCCCCTTCTTTGTCAATGGCGTTGATTGAGACGCCGGAGAGAGTGGAGTCTGGTAGACCATGCTGAACTTGGTGGACGGGCTCACCTTTTCTGTGGATAGTGATGTTTTCAGCCATTACGGTCACTATTTCATCACCATTTCGGATCTTGACACATTGGTGGAGAGTTGACGGTACGGCATTAGCACTATGAATCCATGGTCGACCCACAGTAAGTTGAACGAGGCCGGGATATCAAGTACTTGGAATGGAACGGTCATGACCATGCTCCCAAACTCAATGTCTATTTCGATCATACCCATGACTGTACGGGCGGTGCTGTCATAACCTCGGATTACTTGAGTAGAAGGCTTCAAATCAGAATCCTTAAGCCCTAGTATGCCCATGATTCTACCAGGCATGAGATTGACGCGGAACCACCGTCCACTAAGACTCTTGAGACGGGCTTCCCCCTTGCTCTTACCTTGAGGTAAATAGCTTCGTTGTGGTCGGAACCAAACGGTGGAAGTCCATATCGGCAAAGGTGATGACATTGCCAAAATGAATGTGACCATCATTGCCGTGAGGTCCTCGGGAGTAGTATCGGGAGAGACTGATGTATCATCGAGATTGCGGATGACAAGATCTCGGTGTTTCTTTGAGGATGCAATGAGGTCCCAAATAGAGATGTTGGCTTGAGTTTTCTTAAGTTGGACAAGTAGAGGATCTTCGGGAGTGTTGTGAGCTTGCGGCCTTTGAGAAAAGGAGCTCGGTGCGGAAGTGGAAGGTTGCTTGCTATGACTCGACCGGATCGAGTTAGCATGTTGACGTTCCCATCTTGCTTCTTTTTCCTATTCTCTAGTACTTCTCTCATTACTTCATCGTAAGTCACTACATAAAGAATTGTCAAGTTTATTCATAACATTGGGGCCCCCATTCACATTGGGATTGAATGGGTGGTCCCCTCGAGTTCTCCTATCTCTCTTACATTGACATGCTCGTCATTAGTCACTACAAATTCTTTCTTATCTATGAGATCTTGAATGACATTGCGGAGAAATGAAGCAATCCTCGGTGGTGTGGCCACTATATTGGTGGTAGCCACAATATTTGTGGTGAGCATGATTGAGTTGATCGTCTTGGGTTGGTACCTTGCACGGGTGTGACTTGACCCTTTGCCTTGAGGACCTCGAACACTTCGGTTTGAGTCATGCCTTGGAGAGGCGTGTAGACACGGTCACTTCGGGACTTCTTCTTCCTTGAGTGTGGAGGAACCTTTTTGTAATTCCCCTTGTCAATAGTGACGGCGTTGACCGAGGCCTCTTTTGTGGAGTTTGGAAGCGGCCTTGTAGCGGTAAGTAGGAGTGGTCTTCTTAATCTCCTTGAGCAAGTCATCCATGCGTACCCCCGCCTCATACATTTGGGAGAAGTCGGAGTAGCAAGCCCACTTAGGTGAGTGCGGAGATCATCTTGAGACACTTGAGAAATATGTCCATTTGCTCTTTTGTGTTCGGCCTCTCAACAATTTCAGAGAGTTTGTCATTCCATCTCCTTGTGAGTCGATGAAGGACTCATTGTCTCGTTGAGTAGTGTTCTCTAGCTCTTTCCTTGTGGGCCGGTGAGTGGTTTGCCTTGTATTGGTTCTTGAAGGCAAGCATGGCGGAGTCCCAATCAGACGGACAGTGAGCGGGAGAGTAGCATACCAATCTTTT